>JASDQU010330606.1:596-10650 GCA_032191745.1 Picea mariana | reverse complement strand
CCTAACCTACATGCTCAAGTTGATGATCTGAGGTTTTTCCCATGGACCATCAAAAGTTACCCAAAACTCCAAAAAAATGTCTTGATACCCGATCATACCCTTCCAACGCAACTCCTGAATCACTCTAAATGGTTTTTGGTTTAAAGAAATTGATAAGGGGTCCCAAAAAAGTGACAAAAAGAGGCCAAAAAGTCTATAAATAGAAGCGAGCAGCTCATTATCACCATTGTTGATTTTGAAATTGACTCTGGAGAAAAAACCACCTTTGATAAAAGTGGTGATTCCAGGAGCTACAGTGGACGAAATGACCATCTGTCTGGACCAAGTAAGTATAAACTCTCTCCTCTTGCAATTTAAATCTTTATTTATGCTTTTGGTTTCAATTTTTGGGGGGGCGTCGACCTTCAAAAGGTTGGCCCTAGGTCCACGTGAGTTGTCTTATGATAGGCCACGTGTACATTCGGGAAGAGGAAAAACTGCACACGTTTACATGCAACGATCATCATTACAACTCGCATGGACCCCCTTATTAATGAAAATTAAAAAAAAAAAAGAACAAGGGTTGACCCTCCTGAACTTGGTGTTTTGTAAGATGTATGTTCACTGGAGGGAAAGAGAGCATGATGAGGTTAGTGAGTTGGTCAGGGAAGACCCCAATGTTGTTGTTGCTTTAATGCAATGTGGGTTGCTCAGGTTCTTCCTATGTCTTTTTATGCAGGCACAACCTAGGCTTCTGAATGCCTTGGTTGATTATTGGCATCCTGGCGCAGAGGCCTTTATGTTAGAGGGGAAGTCACTAGTGCCCACAACATAGGACATATATTTTTTGACTGGACTGTCCAGGGTAGGGGAACCAGTCAATTTCTGAACATTTCCTTCTGGGCCTCATAACATATAGGAATTGATAGGAACTTATTGTGAGGTTGGTACAGAGTGATCGAGCTCATAGGTGCCCATAAGAAAGATCACAGACTTATCGTTGTAGGCGATTGTGTTGCTTATTGGGTGGATGACTGGTTCTATGACTCTACATCAGGCATYCCGTGCACATATGAACTATGMAGTCCAGTGCTTAAATGCACAAATATTTGACTGGAGCACTACACTGATAGATTGTATGAAGAGGTAGCTTACAGATTGTCAGTCGCGGATGCARRGGAACTTCGGGTTCAGGATGATTCTATGTGCTTTCTTCTTTGAAAGAGTTCCAAGCTTTAGTCCTCGAGTGGTGGTACGAGGACATTAGGCCTATATTTCTGTGGTTTGTAGATGGGCAATGTTACTACCACAACAGGGTGGTGGAAGGACCAATGAGTCCTTTGATGATGATTTCTTCACTTGGTTGTCATGACAGATCCCAGTCATAGAGGATTACCCTTATGTTGGGATTGATTTCTCGAGAGATCCTGAGATACTAGTACCTCCTGGTGAGGAGCGAGGAGAGATGGGTAAGTTTGCATCGTTTTTTTGTTTCTTTGTTCTTTTGTTAAACATATGTAATTTTTATGGTTTTTTTTTTTATATATCATTTTTTTTATACCATAGTATTTGATGGATATGTGTCTATTGTGTGCAGATGTGGGACCAATGCGATCTGCTGATTATGGGAGGAACAAGTGTCGTCCTCGGCCAGGGGCCACACCTGTTGCTGCAGGGGGACCACCAGCAGCAGGAGAGCTTCCAGTCGGTGAGACTGATAGGTTTTTGAGATGATTTGAGCGAAACTTTACTTTTCTCACCCACACAGTCCCTATGGCAGAGATTGAGGATCTTCCACCATCTATGTAACCTCATGTAGTGGGGACACCACATACATGGGTCCGATTGTTTTGACGTTTGGAAAACACTGTTGATCATTACAACAGGGCCCACAGGCCTTGACCTTAGTTAGTCTAGACTTTTCAAGTGCTGAGAGCACTACTTGTATATATGTTTTGAGGGCATAAGCACCATGACTCGTTATTGGTCATACTTTTGAGGTGCTTGTGTCCACCTATGTACTCTGATGATTATGATATTATATATGGATTTTTATGTCTTTTTTTGTCTTATGGATCATATTTTCCTTTAAAAATGTATTTACAGGTTTATGTGTATGTCCTTTCATATATGTGAGAGATGCCAAGCTAAAATTTGATTAGCTAGAGTTTTTGTAATTTGGTTTAATCTCCTAGGAACAGGAAAATATGTAATATAATCAAAGCTTCATTCTAAGAGACATACTCTAAGGAATCGTTGGTGTAAATTCGGATCATGAACATGGTAGACTTTATTTAACTGAGACACAACCAGTTGAGCATCTAAATAGACTTGGAGATGAGAGATACCAAATGACAGGGTGTCATGAAGCAACTCAATAAATGCACTATACTCGACGACATTGTTTGTGGTCACCTAAGAATATACCTATGGAACATAATAATTGGCCTTGAGGTGTAAAAATTACCCAAGCTGCGGAGGCAAGCCTCTGAGTGTGCTGACTAGCACCATCTGTGCACCCAATGAACACCTCGGATTCACTTGACATCTTCCACAGTCATGAAAGATAACATCAAAAATGACGCATCCATAATACTAGAAGAGCGTGTTTCAATACTTCGAAAGAGCATTGAGCGACATCGTCCCAATAAAAAGGAACGCATTTCTTTAGTAAGTGCATAAATCCCTTTGTGATCTTGGAATAGTTAGCGATGAAATGTCTTAAAAAAATTTCCTTTCCCTGTAGACTCTAAAGTTGAAGGATTGTGCGTGGGGGAGGCAACTGAATTATTTCATCAACCTTGAGAGAATCGACCATGATTCCTATTATTGACACTATGAAACCTAACAAACATCCTGATGTTACAAAAAAGCTACACTTATTTGGATTTAAGTGAATCTGGAAGTAAAAGATAAGTTGGAGTTATGTGGGATGATCCATTCTCTTGTGAGATCGAGATGCTAAATCATCTAAATAGGCCTTGACTATATGCTTGAGATCATGGAAAGMAAAAGACATGGCCCACTGAAAGGTCATGCCAACATTTTTGAGACYAAAGGGCATCTTACGATACAYGAATGTACCCCATGGACAAATGAATGTYGTTTTGTGTTKGTCTTTGGTTTTGATTTATATTTGATCATATCCTRAAAAATCATCCATGAAAGAGAAGGCCTCACAACCTACACATTCATCAATTATCTAGTCGATGAATGGTGTGGGAAAATTATCTTTTGGAGAGGACTTGCTCAAATCATGGAAGTCTGTACATACATGAATCGTGCCCTATTTCTTATTGACTGGCACAGGATTTGACACCCATTGGGTCGAATGGATAGGCTAGATAAAACCGACTTCTTGCAGTTTGTCAACTTCAACCTATTGACGGGCGAAATTGACTGTCCGTCAACTGGGAGAGTGGATCCGGTCCGGAGCGAAATACTAACTCTAACTACAAATCTAAACTACACATATATCTAACTAAACTACTTAAATTATACTAACAAATTAATTATCAAATAAATAACAAACTGACCTGAAGAAACGCTCCAAGTTTATCCTGTATGCAATGATTGTCTTAGTTGATCGGAGGGAGGAAACCCGCACCGGATTCTCCAAGAGCTTCTCGTAAACAGAAATCTATAGTTCTCTTTAAATATAATTACAGGACAAACAAGACATAAAAATTTACAGCAACCTTATGATTTATAAATCTTCACAGTTAGATAAATCTGTATGCAAAATCTATACAAAATGATTCAATTAACAAAGAAGAGAAACCTGTCATTCATTAACTGAAACAAATTAATTGTTGTACTTTAAAAATAATGAAAGAAATTAGATATGGATAGCATATTAATCGAATCACATCAACCTACAATAGATTATGATAGCTAAAGTAGTCTATAATCAACTGCAAATTGACATGCATAAAACTAGAAACAAAAGTTTGATATATTGAAAGCGAAAGATGTTACAAGACATCAACTCTCGTCTCAGTTTGTATCATAAATTCATAGCCTGGTTCTCCCACAAGTGAGGATGCTCCTTATTACAAAAAATAATAAGTATTTAAAGACCTCCCACAGGGTAAAACATCCCTATGGAAGTTATCAATACTGTTTACACAAATCTGAGAAAATATTCCAAGTTTCTATCTCTAACTCAAACTAATCATCTTAAAAATAAAACTATATCACATAAATATCTCCTAGACTGCCACAGCATGCCCAATGAAATTCGAATGTACCTGAAAGAGGACAAAAATGGACAAGTTAAGAGGATATTTTGCTGATGAAACTGATAAAAATATAATTCTAAAGACTAGCTACAGAATCTTGCAATTCTGTAGCTATTCTAAATCAAACACAGAATCGTATTAAACCAATTCAAAACTCAATTAATTAAATTCACACTATTAAACAAATATCTAATTGCTATTTGAAAGACATACGAATCATTCAAATCAAAATTGTTATACTAATTTGAGAGCAAACAAGACTAAGATCAATCGAATGATTACATAGATGTATGTAGTCCATTTCATTTGTTGTCAAAAAATTGAGTAAACGAAATCGTATTGGATAAATCAACAGAAATGAAATCGTTTCACAGACCAATTGAAATCAACACAAATAGTTGATTCAGTTATCCACAAGATCCCTTCGAATCCAAACCAAATCAACAAGATCGTTTTCAAATTTGATATAGCTATATTAAATATAAACGATCATGCTAATCACTTGCAAATCAAATCAAAATAGGAATGAATCAAAACAGTTTGAGGCTGGAAAAATCGTTATGAATTAACACTATTTCTGTGATTTTTGCAAATAGATCCTCGACATAGGCTAAATGAGACTATCGATTCCATACAAAACAGAGTTGTTTTTTTCGAATCAAAGTCGAACAGAGTGGTATTCCTGAATTAGAATATTACATCATATTTATTAAACCAATCATTAATAATGACGCATAAGATATTAAAAAATCATAACAATTCAAGATCACGAAATCGTTCCAAAATCACACCATAAAAACTAAATCAGAGCCGATATGATCCAACCACAACGAAATCATACCAAATCAAAACATAGTCGTGCTCTAATTTTAGCATAAAAATCTCCTGTACAGGTCAGATGCAAACAAAATCCAAGAAAAAGAAAACTTCATTGATCACATTAATTCAAACTAACAGAAAGTTTCTAAAGCGAACCACACCAAGTCAAGACCAATTGATCACTTCTACTAAGCTGGGCATGACAAATCATATAACCAAATCATATGTACATTTAATTTTAGTAAAATAATCCTACTGTGCAAGGTTCATACATAACCGTTTTTTATAAACAAACTATGACAGAGTCATTTCGAATAATGGACAGAATCAAACGTAAACCAAAACTCGATTCATTATATTAATCCAATCAATTGATAAAACGAAATTGATATCGAAATTCATACCTAGATAATGAGCAGACAACTAGGTCATTACAGTTTGAAATTGACGAAGGCTGTAGCTGATTCGACATTCCTAAAAACAATGGAACCAGTGGTTTTCTGCTTCTTGTCATTAGCTTGAAGCTTGTCCCTTTCATTTGTCAACACTGCAACTTGGTTTTCCAATGATTTGATTTTCTACTGTAATAAGGGAACGCCGGTATAGTAGTGTTCCAACCACACATTACATTGGTTGCATGATGACTCCCCGAGCTTCGAAAATGTAGGTGAGGGTTTATTTAAATCACCAAGGGTTTCGTTACGTAGCTTGATCCCTAGGTAGCTAGGATTGTTCCTAAGGCAAGAGGGTAAATTAGAAACAAAGTCGTAGGGTGGCTCGAAGCACAGACCTTGGGAGTAAGGGTACTCACTATCTAGGAAGTGCTCGATGTCAGAGTCTAAGTCTTCGTTGAGGAATATGGTCTTTTGATCAACACTAGGTTTAGGCTTACTCCGGGCAAGTCTCGATATAATTCGAGCATTCTTTTTACCTTTGCCGTCGACAGTAGGGTTACCCTTGACCTTCTTTCTCACAGGATTTTTAACAACCTCTGTCTTGTCTATTATGATGTCGGGTAGGTCAATATCAGGGTTGATCGAGGGTTTGGGAGAGGGTAGAAGGGCATGAAAAGGCATGGGTGGCCCGACCTTAGTCTCACTAACCATAGACTTATCAATTTGGATAGAATCTGAATCAACAAAACCATTTCGAGAGAGAAAAGCTTGCCAACTATCGCCGTGGAGGTTTAAATGATGAACGACGATGAGTCTGATCAGGCCATGGTGAAAAAAGATACTATCGGCCTTCTCTCGTTTGAACCTCTTAGCCATTTTATAAAGACTATGTTGGAAGTAAAATGCCATATTCAATGGATAATCCATGAAATTCATTAACAGTCGAAGGTGATAAAGAAAAACTAGTCCATACCGATCCTCACAGGTCACGAATTGTTTAACCACTATCAAAAGATCATGCCACCTCGGTTTAAGCATGGAAATAGGCATACCTTTGTCACAGGATACGAAATTTCGTGATACGAACAGTAATGGCCATGGCACCTCATCAACTTTAGAGTTTTTAAACCATCGCTGGCCAATGTTTGCTAATCATGTGGTAGAGCTGATGAAATCTTCCCTGATTTCAAACAGAATGTCACCTACTTTGGCCCTACACCCATCAAAGGTAAGGGTGAATTGTTGTACAACAAACAGATTAAAACCCTCAAACCTCTATACAAATGTGAGCCAACCATTATCTTGTAAATATTTTCGGGCGTTATCGAACAGTAGCAGGGCTTGACTATTGTTCGGATCTATTCGCACCACTAGTGCCATAGAGAGGAGCACACAGTAATTGATGTGAACGAGCCAAGGTTTGAATCACAACATATGTAGGGGAAGAACGCTCAAGGCTTACCCGATGCTAGCAGAGGTGGAACAGGGATAAGGGTAAGCATTAATGAAATATCGTGCGAAGGTGGTGGAGCTATTTCTRCTCATACAGAATAGTCATTACCATGGTACAACCACCRAMTCTTAAACTATTCAAATCACAACGCATATGTTACAACTATACCACTTCAATCAATCAATCGAAACCTTTGGTAAGTGGATTGGTCATTCGCATGAACRAAAGTTATACCATAGCTTTAAAACCAAACAAATGAATCAAAATCAATACCAAGTGTTGTATSAAACGATTCACACCAAGGGTTTAACCAATGTGCCAAGTGAAATGATTTTAATCAAATAACATGTAAATCCAATCACMAATGCATCACAAACTCAGTCACTCATGAAACGAAACTGTATAATCGATCAAAGAATGTCAAATGAGTACAGATCAAGAGGTGTTTTTCCAACTGCATAATGATAAGTAAAATGTAACTGCAATGGGTATATAGACAAGAATGATAAAGATAATTCAGTGAAGATTTTAATGCGACCTCGAAAGACCAAGTTTTCACGCTTACAGTTGTGAAAACAAGAATGAATAGAAGTGTCGTTTATTTTAGAATTGCGACGAAAAAATTAAGGTTTGCAAAACACTAGTGTAGGCAGCTTATAAGGATAGTAAAAAAAGGTGAATTGGTTGCCAACACAACCTTAATGGCTACTAATTTCCTGGGATTAACTAGGCGAAGCCTCTGCTGAACAGGCTTGGCATCTGGATAAGTTGTGATTTCATGTTCAACTGTTTTTGGATTGATGCCTGGTATTTCCTCATAAGACCAGGAAAAAACGTTGCGGAATTATTTAAGTAGATCTGTGTAGATTTGAATCTCTCCAGGGGAGCAGTTAGCTCCGACAAAAACATTCTTCATGACGCCAGGGGTTTTGGATATATTAATCAATATGGTTTCAGTGATGCTTTCCATATTACCCTTGGCATAAATCTCATGTGTAGCTAAAGGATTAATAGGACAAGACCTATCTCCAGTCATAATTAAGGTGAATTCTCCAGCTTCAATTTTGTTTAACTCTGGGAGGAAGTATGATCTATGATGGAGATCATCCCAGGGTTTGTCCAGACTAGTCATTGCATAAATTACTTCTTTGTCAAAGGGAAAGAATAAGTCTAACGAATCGGTGTCAGTGAGAGAAACTTGACCCCAAATAGGCTCTAGAGGCAGATTTAACTCTTATGGAGGAGTTGTATTTGTGTTGGCCGAAGCTTGCTGGACTAAAGAGTATGCTACTTCAACTGCAGACAAGGGCATGGACATGCCTCGGTGCCCTGTCCCTTCCATCGTGGCTGATGGGGAAGGAAGTATCCACGGATGGTTGAAGTAAGTCATGTAAAATGACAAAACTTGGAAAATCTCAACCTTATGGTGGTCGGATATGAATTTGAGATCAGATTGTGGGGGTGGGTAATGGAAGGTACCCATCAAAGATGGGAACAAACCGAACCCCTACGTTGACTATGTTGGGTTAGGGATTATCAATCATTGGGACCGCGGATACCCCTAATGAAGGGTAATGTCTAGAGAAAGACAATTGATCAATGGTCACAATCCGGTCCTCATGTGGAAACAACAAGACCCAGAAAACTATAGCAACCACTGCTTGCACGACATAAGTACAACTCCTTCCTGACAAGATATTGTAGTCAAGGGACGGGTCGACTACTTCTACCTCGACACACATGTTCTTCCCTCATAACTGCATGGGGAAAGAGGGAAAGATACCATGTGGTCGAAACGAATGACTGTCGAAAGCAGTGAGAAGAGTAGGTGATGGAGACAAAACAGGCTAGCCAATGGCCTTCCAACATGCCAACAACATAACGCATGTCGAGGCACCCTCATCAACCACTGTGCAGAAAATATTTTGTCTAACATTTTTCGTGAGGTGAGCCACTACTATCTGAAATGCTATGTGGTAAGGAAGACAAGGTTTTAAGTCGGTTGTATCCAGCATGATGGCTTCTTTTCCCTTCTCATAAGTGTTTGTTTTACTGTAGTCATGTGCTCTAGTCAATATAAAAGCATCACCCTTCATCATATACACATTCACGAATGCAGGATTGTTCAAAGATGGAGAGGTTACTTGACTGCCCCCTTCCACGCTTGTAGAGGTTTGGGTTAGGTTTTACCCATGCTGAAATGGATTGGTTAACACGACAAGCTGTTGTTGTGTCACAAACTTTTGGGCCTCTGCAAGCCAAGGACATTGATGGGTCAGGTGGTCTTTCACGCACAGGTTGCACGGATACCTCACCTTCTATTTCTCAGTGTTTTCCCCGCCAACATTATTAGTGGGTTTCTTATCACCCTTACCCTTCTTTCGTTGTTTTTTCTTTCCTTCATGCTGTTGGGTGGCCTTTGGATTTGTCGATTGCACTGTGTGTACATCCAACGTTTTAGTAGGGGGAGCAGCCAAAACAGTAGTTTGGCTGGCCGATGTGTGTTGTATAGACAATTGTTGCAATTTCTTTGTCAGTTGCTTAGCGGGCTTTGTTTGTGCTAAACCAACAATACCATCGGCATGTGGTCCAACTCTCTATCTTGTTTTATCAAGTATTAAGAATGGAGTATTTGGAAAGATCTCGTATAATAAACTAGACTGAGAATATATTAGCCCAAGCTATTGAGCTCTCATGACGTCGTCTTCTTTAGAAAACACTCCCGATGTCGCGACGTCTTTGGGTAACTGTGGGACCAAATACTTAAGGAACTGCTCGAGCAGGAATTCTTGTGGGACTAGCATCTTAATTAAACTCTTATGGGGTCTTCATTCTCGGATGTGATCAGAGATGTGTTCCACTTTTGTCTATGTGAAATTGGCCAACAATTTTGTGCCAACGTCGTATCTCACAGGTAATTGGAAATGGTTTAGGAAATCCATTTCCAATTCCCCAAAGGAAGAGTATATTGAGCAGTAGATCTCAATGTACCAGTTTGTGGCAGTCCTAATGAGAGTATGTTGAAACAATCACAACTATATGGAGTCATCTTTCAACGAGTTAGAAAAGCACCAAAGATGGAAGGTGGTCACATGATCCCCTGGATCTTTGTTAGGCTTGGCCTTGAATTTTGGTATGCCTGAAGGAAACTTTGTTGGCATAGGGAG
>JASDQU010330603.1:1180-12890 GCA_032191745.1 Picea mariana | reverse complement strand
ATGTGTAAATTATTCATTATTCACAACGGTTAATGGGAATTATTTCCATTCTTTCTCTTCTTCTTCTTCCTTATCCAATTCTCTCTGCAAATGTGTGTATTATTGTTTAGCTAGATCTATTATGTGCAGGTTCAACACATTTACAAGAAGACCTTGTATGGATTCAAACAACTTGATGCAGAGTATCTCATATACAGCATAAGAGTGGTGAAAACTTTCAATGACAGAGATAGTGTATCATAATAGTTACTTAGAAGTTTGGGGAAAACTCTCATGACGAAAGAAGAAGTGCTACTTGGATATGTTTCAGTTTGAGCCTTTCCACAATGTCATGAGCTAGCAGGAAACAGATGTGTTGAATTCTACCATCATATATTGTAATGATCAGAGCTATATGATGCCTTCAGAGAAAACTAGTGTTCCATGACAGACCGAAGTACATTGAGATCAAGCATTACATTCTTCGTGATGAAATCCAGAAGAGAGAAGTGGTTCTCCAATATATCTCCACAGATGAGCATATAGCAGATATTTTGGTAAAGCCTCTGTCCAAGATGAAAATGTTTGCGTACTTCAGAAACAAGTTGGGGCTCGTGGAGAGACTTCCTTATTGAAAAAGGAAAAGATTACTCCCAGGTTGGGAGGGAGCACTGATGTGTTATTGATTTATGGACAGACATTTTTCAATTCAAAAAATGGTCCAGGTTGAGCAGTTCCTTTCCGGTTCGGAAAGTGGTTTGAGATTTCTGATGGACAGGTATTTTCCTGTTCAGAAAACGGTCCAGATCGGACAGTCATTTTCGTAACGATTCCCCTTGTGGCCAGTGTGGGTGAACGTTCTAGGACAGTCATTCTTCTTGGAAGTCACTCTGAGTAGTGGTCAAGTAGAATGGTCCGCCTCGTCGGGCAATCATTATTTCGAAGTTCACAATTGTGAGCAGTTTCGAAGAATGATTCGTTTTGGAGGTTGGTGCAGGACAGTCATTTCCATTAGGAAATGGTCCAGACAGTCATTCCTTAGGGAAGACTCATTCTATCCAGGTTGCACTATGATTAGTGCCGGAGGAATGGCCCAGTTAGGTGAATAGTCTAGGTTCAGCAATCAGGGACAGGCATTCCCTAGGGTAGACTCATTCTTTCCAGACTGCACTATGACTAATGCCGAAGGAATGGCCCAATTAGGTGAATGGTCCAGGCTCGGAAATAAGGGACAGTTATTCTTCTATGCCTGAGAAGAATAGTCCAAATAGCCCATGGTTGATGTTTTACATTCTGAGGGAAGATGCTCTTCCAAATATCATGGATGTGAGTGGAAGAATGGCCCAGATGACTCAGTTTATATCATGATATTGTTTTATGCAGGTTGATATCAGATGATATGATTGCTATGGAGATTGTATGTCTCTGGACAGTAGATGTATGCTACTATGTTGGATGTGTTCCACTGGTTGTGAATATGTGTCGTTGATTAAGTAGTCGTGTGCTACTTGGTGTGGTTGTGTACCACTGGATAGTAATTGTGTACTATTATAGATAGACACAGTTATGTTCTATTGAATGACATTGTTCTGATTGCCATGTAAACTATCAGTAGTGCTGAAAATTATTATCAGCTAGATAGATAGTCAGTGTGCTAATGGACAGACATTATCCAGGCGAAAAATGGTCCAAGACATTTATTCTTGTAGGACATATGTCTGGATTAGAAGAATAGTCCTTGTATCCCATGGCGTGGCTTTCGGCATCTGTTGGAATAGTTATTCTTCTAGGACATATGTCTGGATTAGAAGAATGGTTCTTGTATCACTATGTGGAGTGAGTGACTTATTCAACATCATGTCTGATTACTCAAATAGAGTATGGATTCGAGAGATGATGTAGTTGATGCTAACAGATGATACTCATAGAGATGATGGTGCTTGTGATCTAATCATGAGATCGCTTGTATGGCTATGATGATGTTATCGGTTGAATGGTATGTTTGTGCTCAAGACCATTGCCTTCAATACCTCCCTAGCTAGGAGGGACTGTTGATATTATGGTAGCTACGGGAGGTATTAACCTACATGTGTAACCCTGACAAGAATAGAATAATATGGGAAGCAAGAAGAAACCCTAAAGCATTGGACATAACCCTAGAAGACAAGTCGGCTAAAGGAAATATTTAATATTGAGTTTTTAGCACCCAGAATGAGAATTCGGCCCAGACAGCTAAGGAGGAACAGTATAAATATAGGATGCCAGAGCTCATTTGGACACACACAGCTCGCAACTACAGAATTTTCATTGTGCGCAAGCCTAGAGAGTAGTTGCGGTTGTAGCTACTGCAATTTGTATTTTTGGTTTTAGTCTTGGACTCTCTCTTGGTTATGGTTTGGACTTTATGCTTGGTATGCTAACTCTAGAGAGTGATACGCTACCTTGATTGGCTATTAGGCCTAGGGTTTGCTTCCGGAATTATTCTCTATCAAGGTTAAGGTGCTCGGGGGTGGCTTCAGCCTATGGTTGGGTGGCAATATTGTTATATTGACTATGGTTAAACGAGCACACATATTATTTTCTAACAGGTTATGGGCCCACACTATCTTCAGACAGTCTAACCACTGGAAGATAGATTGGGAGGATTAGCTCAGTTACAATTGCAGTCAAAGTTTTTGTTGCAGCAACGAAATCCTAACCCTCTTGTTGAGGCACCTTAAGTGAAGAGATTGACCTAATTTCTGGATAGCCTAGTGCGCCCTAACCTAACGCACCTCCGGTACTCTCAGCAAGATAAGACATCAAGTTTGATTTTTTGGTCAAAGTCAAAGGTTGACCAAGTCAAAATACTCATGACCTACTCTATGAAGTCAGAAAACAAGTTAGTAGGGGCTTCTAACTTTGGAGCATGGAAGACAAGGATTGATCTCATCATTGCCAAAATAAAGTGTTGGATATCGTGAAAGGAAAGATCGTGGAACCACAGGTTGAAGAAGAAAAAGAGAAGGAACCTCATAACGTTGCAGTTATGGAGAAGTTCAAAGACAATGACATCAATGCCATGAGTATCATAGTGGACTCTGTAAAACACCACTTGATACCCTACATCTCTCATCTTGACTCATCTACGAAGATGTATGATGCCCTAACTAAACTCTTCTCAGTCAGAAACACTGGACAAGTAATGAGTCTGAAGAATGAGCTCTGTGACATGAAAATGAATGATGATAACAGCATAACATCATACCTTGTGAGAATATCTCAGCTAAGAGATCAACTACAAGCTATTGAAGAAATAATTTCAGAGAAGGAACTAGTAAATATAGTACTCAATGGACTTCCCAAGACATGGGATGCATTTTCCACAATCATGAACACAAGAAATGAGTATCCCACATTTGAAGAACTTTCGACTTCTGGTGCACAAGAAGAATCAAGGATTAACGCAAAAGAGGAATCCCAAAAGAAATACGATGATCAAGATTTCACAGCAAATTTCAAAAATTTTAGGAATAAGAAGTTTGGTTCAAGGAAGAAACCAAATCAAGAAAAGGATATGTCAAAGATACAATGCTTCAACTGTTGAAAATATGGTCACTACAGGAACCACTATCCTGAGTTAAAGAAAAGGAAGGAAACAGACGAAGCAACAATTGTTGAAGAAAGGGAACCCTCAAAGAAAGTCAAGCAGGATAAAACAGACTTCTTCTTCTAAGTCAATGTGACAATATTCTTCAAAGCTCTTGTATATATCATGTTCACATAGTTCCTGTACATATCATGTATATCTATTTCTTAGAAGAAAATATGTTCAAGGGAAACAATACTTATGGAAGAATAAAGGATAAGGATTCCTATTACGATGACTACAAGTCAAGCAATACACATGAAAAGATGAAGTATGTTGACATCTTTGGTAACAATTCCTTTGGAAGCTATTATATAAGTAACAACTGCCAAATAAGCCGAAATCAGAATCAAACCTAAAGAGACCCAGAAGAAATCAAAACGGAGGAAATTAGAAAAAGACTTGTGACACCTTGCAGAAGGCAATAAGAATGCAGACAAAAGCGTGGACTATCTTAGATGGAGGGAGATGATTACAGAATTCCAAAAGAAGAGCATGCATTCATGCATGAAGCAAGGATTAGGCGGGAGATAATCCTAAATAATATGATCCATTGAGGATTATGAAGTATATATCCATGTTCCCATTGAAAGTAGCAGCCATGAAAAGCATCACGTGTTCAGTTTGACTTTAGAAGAAGTCTTCTTCGAAAATAAGCCTTAAAGTATCCTTGGTTGTCCATCTACATCCATGATCCTATGATGAAATGAAGAAGTTGGAATCTTAAGGGCATGGAATCTATAGAAGACGCCATGGACCCAAGAGCTAAAGATAAACATGAGGAAGGACATGAAGATTCCAAGAAAGAAAGAAAAAGCCAGAACAACCAGTTATTATACCGAGAATCACAAAGACTATCGGGTTGGTTTGAAATCACTAAGAAGCAATCGAGCAGAAGAAATGGAAGTTATGATAAAGAACAGTGTGAAAAATACTTATGAATGGAAGCATTGCAAGATTCATAAGATATTCCAAAAGAAGGGAGAAGACTATGACAACAGCTTGTTCCAGATATACCTCTTGTAGTATCCATGGATTGGAATTTACATGTAAAAGACTGTTCTTCTGAATAAAGCAAGTGAGAAAGAAGCTTATACCAGAAAGAGACCCATGTATGCAGATATAAGAAGACCTTGTATGGATTCAAAAAACTTGATGCAGAGTTTCTCATATACAACAGAAGCGTGGTGAAAANAGCAGGAAACATAAGTGTTGAATTCAACCATGATATATTGTAATGATCAGAGTTATATCATGCCTTCAGATAAAACCAGTGTTCCATGACAGACTGAAGTACATTGAGATCAAGCATTACATTCTTCGTGATGAAGTCTGGAAAAGAGAAGTGGTTCTCCAATATATCTCCACAGATGAGCAGATAACAGATATTTTGGTAAAGCCTCTATCCAAGAGGAAAAAGTTTGCGTACTTAAGAAACAAGTTGGGGATCATGGAGACGACTTCCTTATTGAAAAAGGAAAAGATTACTCTCAGGTTGGTGTTGATTAAGGTTGGTTGTCATTGATGTCAACCCTTGAAGAAAGCCCTGCAGCACAAAGGTTTGGGTAATGGACCCAAGATTGTTTGGTGTAAATATGATTCATTATTGTCTTGTCATGGTTCATAAGAAGTACAGATGGATGAACTCCAAAGTGGTCCCCTTATGGTGAAAGCCCTCACGGGAAGACGCTTTGCGGAGTAAGAGAACCCATGCTTAATTGTGGAATAATGAGATGAAGGACAATGAATTTGTTAGGTAAACTATCCTAGATAGATAGTTCTTGTCATTCCATTTCCGGTGGTATGTGGAACGTCACATAACTCCTCACAGTTAGAGAGTTATGGCCATGAGAAGTTGGAGACCCCAGGTTTGGGTAATGGACCCAAGTTTGTTTGATAGATAACGGTATGAGTTATGATATATTTTCAGATAATAATATTCTATATGGATAGTACATGTCATTCCATTTCTGGTGGTATATGGAACTTCACATAACTCCTCACAGTTTGAGAGTTATGGCCTTACGAAGTTGGAGGACCCTCATATGTCATCTAGAAGCCCCAAAAGGTCAAAGTAGTCAAAGTGGTTTAAGAGATTTTAAAAGGTAAATAATAAAGTGAAGTAATGAGTGTATTACAATTCAAAGTGAATACAAAATATATTATTTCAATAATAAATTTAATGGAGAAATAAGAAGTGGGTTAACCCTAAAATAAGGAAAGTGGGGCCAAGTGACCTAGAAGATGTTTTTAAGGAAGCTAATTGGAGAGTATAAATAAGAGGCAAGGCTCTCTCATTTTAATCACACTTGAGAATATTGAATATCTATAGGTGTCTCAGGTAACCAAGGATATCTAAGCCGAAATTCTGAGGGAAGGTGAAGAAAAGAACACCGAAATGCAAGGAAGGATAAATTCTTTTGATGGTGCTTTCTAAGGTATGTTATTTATAGGTCATCTCACCATTTTCGCTATAACGTTTTTTCTCTAATGATTCAGACCGTGAAATTTATATGCCATTGAGAAAACATATCCAAGTATCTGTGGTAAAAAATCCATCTTGTGGGTCATTGTATTTTTGGAGTTACACTCCATGGAAAATAGGGTTTGTGGCTAGTCTTGAAACTAGTCAAAAACAGGTGTTTCAGGTAAAAACGTCATAACTTCTTCATAACAGATCCAAATTCAGTGAAACCAAATGTGTTTGTTAGGGTACAGTCTGCAGTATGTTGTGTAATAGTTTCAGATCAATTCAACAAATATTATGTGTGGGGCACACTCTACAAGGTCGCTCTCTAGAATAAGTCAGAATTCAGCAAGGTATGTCATTTTTGTTATAACTCATTTTCTGAGAGGTTCCAAGTAGTGACACCTAGAGGAATTGCATAAAACACACTAAAGAACATTGTGTATCAGTTTCAGATCTTTATACATTACAAGTACAAAGTTATGATTACTTCAATTTAGGGTTGTTGACTAATCCAAAACTAGGCATGTGAGACTAAAGAAAAGCTTGATGAAAATGCTAGTCTCTTGTTGTTAAAGTTAAGGATGGTTTGCAGGAATGTGATCATATAAACCAGGTCTATTACAGAGCTACAAATCAGATTTGGATGATGAAATTGATGAGGGCTTTTGGTTGAGGTATATGTTGAGTACATGGTTGAGACAAGTAGTTGATGAGTTGACACATACATGAGGTGTATAGTTGATGATGTTGGTACATATTGATGAGTAGTTGACACATGATTGGTACATACTTGGTACATGGTTGGATGCACTTGTTTATGGTNTAGAGGTTGATTATAGGTTGAGGTACAAGTTGATGCATGGTTCAGATTTATTGGTACAGGTTTACAGCGGTATATCTCACAGTGACAGGTTGACAGTGGTTTCATCATTCTACTTCTACTTCAGGGTGGCAGGACGGGGCAAGGACAGGTGGTTGTAGCCACCTTTCAATTGTAGCCGGAGAACATAGGGGGGTTGCATCCTCCTTCTGGTTGTAGCTAGAGAATTGGGGAGTTGGAACTTCCCTCAGGTTGTAGCATGAGAATCTAGAGGGTTGGAGCCTCCTTCCAGTTGCAGCTGGAAAACAAAGGACAAACATCAACATAAAGTTTGCAAACTTGTGAAGGGGAATGTTCTAGGACAGACATTCTTCTTGGCAGTCACTTTGAGTAGTGGTCAAGTAGAATGGTCTGCCTTGTCGAGCAGTTATTTTTCCGAAGTTCACAGTTGTGAGCAGTTTAGAAGAATGGTTTGTTTTGGAGGTTGGTGCAAAACAGTCATTTCCATTAGGAAATGGTCTGAACAGTCATTCCCTAGGGTAGACTCATTCTATCTAGGTTGCACTATGATAAGTGTCAGAGGAATGGCCCAGTTAAGTGAATGGTCCAGGTTCAGCAATCAGGGACAGGTATTCCCTAGGGCAGACTCATTCTCTCCAGGTTGCACTATGACTAGTGTCAGAGGAATGGCCCAGTTAGGTGAATGTTCCAGGCTCAGAAATCAGGGACAGTTATTCTTGTATGCCTGAGAAGAATAGTCCAGATAGCCCATGGCTGATGTTTTACATTCTGAGGGCAAATGTTCTTCCAGATATCACATATGTGAGTGGAAGAATGGCCCAGATGACTCAGTTTATATCATGATATTGTTTTATGCATGTTGATATTAGATGATATGATTGTTACGGAGACTGTATGTCTCTGGACATTAGATGTATGCTATTGTGGTAGATGTGTTCCACTGGTTGTGACTATGTCTCACTTATTAAGTAGTCGTGTGCTACTTGGTGTGGTTTTGTACCATTGGATAGTAGTTGTGTACTACTATGGATAGACACAATTATGTTCTATTGAATGGCATTGTTATGATTTCCATGTAGACTATCAGTAGTGTTGAAAATGATTATCAGCTAGATGGATAGTCAGTGTGTTGATGGATAGAGATTCTCCAGACGGAAAATGGTCCAGAACATTTATTCTTCTAGGACATATGTCTGGATTAGAAGAATAGTCCTTGTAGCCCATGGCGTGGCTTCCAACATCTGTTGGAATAGTTATTCTTCTAGGACATATATGCGGATTAGAAGCATGGTTCTTGTATCACTCTGTGGAGTGAGTGACTTATTCAGCATCATGCCTGATTACTCAAATGGAGTATGGCTTCGAGAGATGATGAAATTGATGTTATCAGATGACATTGATAGAGATTATGGTGCTCGTGATCTAATCACGAGATAGCTTGTATGGCTATGATGATGCTACCGGTTGAATGGTATGTTTGTGTTCAAGACCATTGCCTGCAATACCTCCCTAGCTTGGAGGGAGTGTTGATATTATGGTAGTTGCGGGAGGTATTAACCTCCATGTGTAACCCTGAAAAGAATAGAATATTATGGGAAGAAAGAAGAAACCCTAAAGCATTGGACATAACCCTAGAAGACAAGATGGCTAAAGAAAATATTTAATATTGAGTTTTTAGCACCCAGAATGAGAAGTCGGCCCAGACATCTAAGAAAGAACAGTATAAATATAGGATGCCAGAGCTCATTTAGACACACACAGCACACAACTGCAGAAATTAAGTTGTGCGCAAGTCTGGAGAGTAGCTGCAGTTGCAGCTACTGCAACTTGTATTTTTGGTTTCAGTTTTGGACTCTCTCTTGGTTATGGTTTGGACTTTTTTCTTCGTATGTTAACTCTGGAGAGTGATATGCTACCTTGATTGGCTATTAGGCCTAGGGTTTACTTCCGGAATTATTCTATGTCAAGGTTAAGCTGCTCAGGGGTGGCTTCGACCTATGGTTGGGTGACAATATTTCTATATTGTCTATGGTTAACTGAGCACACCTATTATTTTCTAACAAGAATGACATGGGTGTACTTTTTAAAGGCAAAGTCTGAAGCTTTTGAAAAGTTTGTAAATTTTCAACATATGGTTGAAAATGCAACAAGAGAAAAGGTTGCATCTTTGAGAACAGATAATTGAGGAGAATTCACTTCAACTGAATTCAATGATTATTGTCGAGACAATGGAATTCAGAGGAAACTGACAAATTCCTATACTCCACAGCATAATGGAGTCATTGAAAGGATGAATAGAACTCTCATGGGCATGGCAAGATCTATGATGCAGTTTAAAGGGTTAAGCACAAAATATTGGGCTGAAGCAGTCCATACTGCAGTTTATCTCAGAAATCGATCACCTACATCAACTTTAGATGGACAAACACCTTATGATGCTTGGAACGGTTTTAAACCCAAGGTAAATCATCTTAGGGTTTTTGTCTCAACATGTTATGCTTTAGTTCCTAAGAAAAAGAGGACTAAATTAGAAAACCGAAGTATGAAGTGTATTTTCATTGGATACTCTGATGAAAAGAAAGGGTATAGGTTGCTTTCAAATGGAAAATTCATTGTCAGTAGAGATGTAATTTTTTATGAAACTGAAAGTAAAGGTTTTGATGACATTAATCATCTCCTTAGTTGTTTAGAGAAGAAAAACACTAAGAGTAAAGGTAAGTTGAAAAAATTAAAGCAAACATTTTGGTTTGAAAAAGACTTTGTTTCTTTAGAAGACATCTCTTCATCAAAAAGTTCTTCCGATTCATCTGATAATGAAACTATAAAAGAATCTTATGATACTGAAACTTCAAAAGAATCTTCTCCAACCTCAGATACTTCAGATGAAAGAAGAGCCTCACTTTTTGAAAATCCTCTTTTCAATAATAATGGTGATTCAAATCCACAATCCCCTCCACATAAGAAGCCAAAGTGGGCCGAACAACTTCTCAAAGATGTTCATTTAGATGAAATTAATAAAAAAGGAACTAGGGGATCTTCAAGAGCAAAAGCTAATTTTTTTCATGCTTCCACTTAACCGACTTCTTCTGCTGAAGCAATTGGAAATAAAGAATGGAAGGAAACAATGATTAATGAATATGATTCAGTTCTTGCAAATGGGACTTGGAACTTAGTTGATTGTCCACTTGATGTTAAGCCCATCGATTGTAAATGGGTTTATCGAGTAAAGTACAAGCCCAATGGTAAAATTGATAAATACAAAGCAAGACTTGTTGCTAAATGTTTTGCTCAACAGGAAGGAATTGATTATGAAGAAACTTTTGCACCCACAACTAAATGGAATACTATCATAATGGTTATCAATTTGGTTGCACATAATGGTTGGAAATTACATCAAATGGATGTCAAAAGTGCCTTCCTAAATGGCGATCTAAAGGAAGATATTTTCATGACTCAACCATAAGGTTTTGAAGTTAAAGGACAAGAACATAAAGTTTGAAAACTTGTGAAGGCTTTATATGGCTTGAAACAAGTTCCTCGAGCTTGGTATGCAAAAATGGATAACTACCTACGAAAGGTGGGTTTTCAGCAAAGTGAATCAGATGATATGTTGTATTTTCGAATGCAAGATAAGCACATGTTGATACTTGTACTCTATGTTGATGACTTAATCATAACATGAAATAATGAAGCTCACATCAAACAGGTTAAGGAAGAACTTAAAGCAAGGTTCAAAATGACTGATTTAGGGACACTTCATTAATATCTTGGAGTTGAAGTATCTCAAAATCCTAATCAATTATTCCTCGGTCAAACTAAGTATGCCACTAAGTTGTTAAAGAAATTTGGCATGGAAGATTGTAAACCTTCTCTTACCCCCATGGAGCAGAAATTGAAACTTTCAAAATTCGAAGGGGGGGAATTGGTAAACAATACAAGGTACAGGAAATTGGTTGGAAGTCTCATTTATTTGGCAAATACTAGACCAGATTTGTCATATTTAGTCAATATACTTTCAAGGTTTATGCAGGAACCAAGAGAAAGTCATTGGAATTTAGCAAAAGGGGTACTGAGATACATTCAAGGTACAAAAGATTTTGGTCTTCTCTACAAAAAAAATAAAAATTTTACACTTGTTGGATATGCGGAGGTTGATTTTGCAGGTGACATTGATGATAGAACATCCACTTCAGGGTATTTAATGAATATGGGTTTAGCAACAGTATCTTGGAATTGCAAAAAGAAGACAACAATTGCCAATTCTTCAGCAGAGGCAGAGTACATATCAGCTTGGGAAGCAGCATGTGAGATTGTATGGCTACGCAGAATTTTACTAGATCTTGGTGAATCTCAGAAATCACCAACTACTTTATTGATCGGCAGTCAGTCAACAATAAAGATGTCCAAGAATCCAGTATTTCATTCAAAGACTAAACATGTCGACACCAAGTACCACTTCATCTGATCGTTCATCATCAAAGACATCATCAAGCCTCACTTATGTCATTTGAAGATCAAACTTTAGATATTTTTACCAAACCTCTTGGTAGAATAAATCTCACTAAGTTCATAGATGAACTTGGTATTTGTAAAAATGAACTTTCAGAATAAAGGGGGGATTGTTAGCCTCATAATCCTAAAGTTCTATAGTCTAAGTATTTTCTAGTTTAAATGTTATTAGAAATTATTTTATTCTAGTTTGTTAGGATAAGGAAACATAGCTTATCTGTAAATGACACCTATCATACTCATGTGATTATGTGATTGGTTGTTCTCCTAGATTTTAGTTTAG
>JASDQU010330602.1:0-10646 GCA_032191745.1 Picea mariana | reverse complement strand
TTGTTCGTGTTCAGTTGTAACGTCTTTTGCCTTGTTGGTGTTGTGTTGTCCCTTTTTGCAACTGATTTTTGTTTCTTTACTTTCTCCACTATCCAGCTCTTTTGTAGCTTGTGCAACTCATGCTTAACCAAAATTGTGATTGTATTCCTCCTTGCACAGCTTCAAACCAAAAACTAAGGGCCCAACAAGAAGAAATGAAACAACTAAAACAATTCGAACAATGAGAAAGGAATTGTATCTACTCGAAACACCCAGGAGGGAGGCACTAAGGAGAAAAATAAGAGTCATTTTCCCTACACCATTTGTGGGGACGAACACTCTACTCACTAGTTTCCTTGGAAGGATGAATTCAATATATTTTTGGCAAACAAATGGGCCCCCAAGAAGCATTTTGTCTTAACCCATCCTTCCCCCCTAAACCTCAAAACATTGTTTCCAAAAATACCACCCCTTTTCAAGGGGGCATGGAAGGTACCCCTCACCCTAAGGGGTCTTCCTCAAATTTTTCCATTTTCATGTGTGACCAACCATCCTTCCCCCCTCAACATCAAAACGTGGTTTCCACAAATCCCACTCTTCTGCAATGGGGCATGGAAGGTACCCCTCACCCTGAGGGGTCTTCCTCAAATGTTTTCATTTTCATGTGTGAACAAATGGTTAATTTTCAAACATGAGCCAATAATTACAACATCCCTGAGCCTTCTCACACTATGACTGAAGAAAAATATTCTTCCCATCCTGGTGGCCCTATTCAAATTAAGAAGCTATTTTTTGACACACCATTTTTCCCCATGAAGGGAATTATTCAAGACATGACACATGATCCCAATACTCAGGATGCCCACAATTACAGTATTGTGGAAGACTTGCCTCGGACACCTTGTTCCATCTCATCATTTGAATTCATCCAAAACTTTTCCCACGTAGAAGACAACCTTGTTTTCTGTTATAGTCATGGTTTTTACCTTGGAGTCGAGTTTAATAACCTTTGAGACCAGTCAAGTTACTCATAGTCTCTCCCATCAAGTCTCTTTTCATATCATAGTGTGATTGTCGGGGAAGTACATCTACTAGATAGTGGTGGATGAAGGAGCCTTGACTTGCATCATGTCCATTTCTTGTTGGAAGGCCCCAGGCTCTCCTCATCTCCACACATATGCGACATTGTTGAAATTTTTTTACGGACACATGTTCTAGGATCATGGACTAATCACCACCTTACCCATAGAGTTAGGTGGAAATACTATCTCTGTGGCAGTAGAGGTCCTTGAAACACCTCTTGAGAATAGCTTGTTACTCAAGCGTATTAGTTCTACGAGATGATTGTAATTGTCTCACTAGTCTTTAGGGTCATACGCTTCCCTCAGCAAGGGAAAATTGTTACCATCGTTCAAATTGTGTTTTTGTACCCAAAACCTTAGATCCAATGTGGGGTCTAATGTACCCTTTGTCAATGATACCACACAATATTTTGTTAATGTTGGTGTGGGGATTTTCAAAGATCCTTCACTGATGGGAATATTTCTTCTATAGAGGGAAAACCCCTCTACGGACTACACTAGGGTTCAAAAGTGTAGGCAGAGATAATCATCTAAAGTATCCTACTTTTAATCACTATCCCAAAATTACCCCACAACCATACATAAAATATAAGAAAGAGGGATCCGATAGGCCTACCTTAAAATCCACATCTGGTGTTGATCCCTTTGCGCTTGGTTGTTTCCCGAGTGCAAATCTCCTCCCAAGGCTAACCTGCATTCATCAAAATACAAACAAGAAACTACAAGCATGCATTATATATATGGATTAGTGGGTTAGGCATCATAAAAAATAAATGTAAACAAATCATAAATATTTAAGACATCATTTGGTGGGATGGAAAAAATACCTTTTTATATTAATCTCACAAAAATTCACTTACAACATGAGATTGATATTGCTCCTCGAACTTGGTCCTGGTCTCCTCTTCACCATGCACCAACTGCTTCCATGTATTCTTCTCCTCTGCAGTTCTCTCTAGGGAAATGGCAAGGGCTTGCAATTGGGGCAAAGGGGGAATGATAAAATGGGAGAGTTTATTTACTCTCATGCTTCCCTTTGGAATGGGACCCCAATGCCTTATCTTATAGGCCAAAATAGATAGTAACAGTTGGGGTGACTGGCTATGGGTAGTCAAACGGTTAAGTAATGGCCCATTAACCCGTATCCCTTTGAAATTTTCATTTTTCACGATATTCTATGCATTTACGTGGGTTGTAGTGGCTCAACAAGCGTGTGTACATGGGAAGTAATGGTACAGGGTGTGTACACCTTCAAAACAATGGCTTTTAGAAGAGTTGTTTAGTGATGTCTTGGAAAAGATAGCAAGTTAGATGGCCTAATGCCAGGTATGCATGTTTGGTGCAATTTAGGGTTATAACAGATACCCCCTAATATGTGAGATCAGAGGAGCATGTGATGGCCAAAATACATTACAAATATTCACAAATGTACGAAGCAAAGTGAGCCTAGGGACTAAAGTTGAGGAGGTTCCATCTACAAAATAATAATTTATCTCATTGAGGCGGGCATACTCATGCTCGGGATGAAATAAAATCATGGTTGTCAATCAAATACACTGCAAATCCATGTCATATAACTGTATAAAGTGTATCCATGAGTATTACATAGCAGATCTACATCTCAAAAATTAAAATATATACATTTATAGTATCCATCTTCAAGAACCCAATGACACCCGATGGATGGAGATGAGGTCTTCAGAGATCGAGAAACAACCTCAAAATATTCAAAACTCGCGTATGAGTGCAATATCAATGTACAAATTCACTACCCAGAGGTCTTCAACGACTCTCCGAGAACAGACAAGAGGATCTTGGTGATCAGGCAGAGAATTTCATTGATTTTGAGCAATGACTTGATTGGTCTTTCGAGGTGGCCAGGCATGAGGACAAGAGATAAAATGCAGAAGGGATGACTCAAGTTTAGTAAAAATTCCCTTGGACAAAAGCATGACAAATGATGAGACTCAGGCATCATGGAATTGACATAAGTTTATGATGTAGGAGGCAACACGAACTCTCCATATGTTTGGAAGGATAACCAAATGGAGGAGGACACATCTTTATATAGCAAGAAAAACTTCCTAAGGTCACATTAAGTCCCAGATCTTGGTGAACAAACGGAAGGATGTGCTTTGTCCAAGGGAGACTCATTGTGTTGTCAAAAAGAAAATACTTTCCCTTCCTCTTTTTGGGGCATATTTGATTTTTTTGTCTTTTTCAATGATTTTGGGAAGATTGAAAAAGAATAAAAGAATTCTACATTACAAGGGAGGATCGAGTGTCACAGACATACTAGTTCCAAGCGCAAGGAACATATTAATGCTCAAAGCAAGGGGACATATGCAGGGAAAGGAAACTCGGGAAAAATCCTCCATGGTTCAAGGTGTCAAGACGCGGAGGCAAAGTGCTACAAGTCTTGCGTATAAGGCATGCTTCAGATGGTTCAATTGAGAGCAACATGGAGCTAGAATTAGGCCAAAGATGTGGGAATGCAAATGTGATTGATAAGACACAGTGATAACATCCTTTGATGTAATTTTAATGATCCCATAGAAGGTAAGCTTGACGGTTTTTCATTTTTAGAGAGTCTGAAAAATCGTAAAAGGAGACTCCACTGGGGTACCTTTTTCGAAGGTATTCTAGTCGACTCGAAAAAGGGGTAAACTAGCACCGAACAAACGTCTATTCAATATCATTTTAATGACTGTGACAAAGACAATATCACTCGGAAATCTCTTCATATTTAAGGAGTTTGAAAAGAGCTTAACTATGGACTCCGTAAGGGATGTTTTTCTGGGCCAATTTAACGAGTGTGAAGAAACAAGGTCACTCGGCCATATTTTCAATTTTAGGGAGTCTAAAAAGAGCTTAACTATGGACTCCATGGGGGTTCCTTTTCTATAAATTTAGTCCCTCGGGCCTGTAAAAGGGGTAAATCTATACATGAGAATACTCTTCTCGAGAATCAAGGCTCCTAGAGTATACCTTTGTTTGCTTGTTTGACCATCTAGACTGAAAAAGGGGTAAACTACCGTCGGAAAAATGTGCCTTCAAATTTTAGTTTGGCATGCATGAACGGAAACAAGATCTCTCGACAATATTTTCATGTTTAGAGGGTCTGAAAAGGGATTAAAATAAGAGTCGTTGTGTTTTGGGAGTCTCGAGGGTGAGGTCAAGAGTGATAATGAATCATGCAAATGAGGCTCAAACTCATAATTAGAAAAAAATAATAAGGACTCCTGAGCCTATACTCATTAGTGATGGCATGGGCACAAAAATGCAACCAAGATATACCTATGGCATCCATGTGAAGGTAGGATCTACCACTAAAGTACAACACTTCTAGAGTAGGAGTGAGGGTTCTGTGTCCCAATTCAATGGGATTGATCCTATGGCAAAGTGAAAAAGACAACAAGGTGTAACAAGTGGACATCGAATCCTATCTTATATGCACAAAGTTGGAAAAACAACTTTTTACCAAAATACCTTTAAAAATGACCCAACTCTCAAAAATTTTCCAAATACCCAAAGTAACACTTATCGTAACATCTCTCGAGAAACTCAAGAAACATAGTAAATGATTTTCAAGCTAGAAAAAATGACAGAAGGGTCCAAAAAATGAGAAAAAGGGGCCAAAAATTCTATAAATAGAATGTTGGTATCTCATTATCACCATTATAACTTGAGAATTGACCAAAAGTAAAAAAAAAAAACCTTGCCAAAAGAGTTGATTTCAGGAGCTTCAGTGGACGAAATGAACTTCTACTTGGACCAAGAAAGTACAAACTAGCCTCTATTGCATTTCCATCTTTCATTTTTTCATTTATTTTTGTTTTTTTGGGGGGCGTTGACCTTCAAAAAGGTCGGCCCTGCATGTATACGGATTTTTCAAGCACAACTTGCATGTACACATGGGCAGAAGATAAATGGTCTACGTGCACACACGACTGTCGTCAAGGCAGCCCACGTACACCCTCCAACAAGTGGTTAAAATAAAAAGGCAAGAGTTAAATCTCCAAACTTTGTCATTTTGCAAGATGTATGTTCATTGGAGAGAGAGGGAGCATGAGGACATTGATTTTTTGGTCTTAGAGGACCCTGTTTCTATCGTTGTTTTATCACAATGCGGGTTGTTAAAGTTCTTCCATTGTCCATTTATGAGGGAACAACCCAGGTTACTGAATGCTTTGATATATTACTGGCATCCTGATGCAGAGGCATTTATGCTCGAGGGGTAGTCGTTGACTCCAATGACTGAAGAAATTTACTTCCTAATTGGTCTCTTGAGGAGAGGGGTTCTAGTCAACTTGTGTACTTCTCCCCCAGGCCTCACAACATTGAGGAGTTGATTGGACTCCATTGAGAGGTTGGTACTGAGAAAGTACATTCTCAGGTCCCTATACATAACATCAACAACCTATCACTCAAAGTAATAGTTCTACTCATTAGGTGGATCATTGGATCTGTGGCTTTGCATCAGGCTTCTTGGGCACACATGCATTGTGCACTATAATTCCTAAATGCATGGATTTTTGACTGGAGCACAACCATGATAGATTGCATGAAGAGACAACTAATAGAGTGTCAGATACGAGAGAAACAAGATTTTAGGTTTGGGACTGTTTTGTGTTCCTTTTTCTTCGAGAGGGTACCCAGTCTTAGTCCTCAAGAGACTATATGAGGGCATGAGGCCTCTCTCCCAACACTATGCATATGGACGATGTTTTTTCCATGAGAGGGGGGAGGGAGGACCATCAATTCCTTCGATGATAAACTTTTTGACTGGTGGTCATGACAAATTCTGACAATAGAGGACTATCCCTATGCTAGGATCAATTTTTCTAGGGATCCTGACATGCCTGTACCTCCTGGAGCGGAGTGAGGAGAGATGGGTAAGTTTTCTTTTGAAAGCTATTTAATTTTTATGTATTTTTATATATATCATTTTTTGTACACCGGAGTATATGACACCTAAGTATGTGTTATGTACCGATGTGGGACCAATGCATCCAACAAACTTCTCAAGGACTAGGCGACATCCTCGACTAGAGGCAGGACCAGTTGCAGCCATCGGACCAGCAACAACAGTAGAGGGGCTTCCATTCGGAGAGGCTGAGAGAGTATTGAGATAGGTAGAGTGGAACCTCACTATGCTCACTCGTACAGTCCCTATGGCGGAGACCGAGGATGTTCCACCGTCGATGAAACCTCATGTAGTTGGGGTGACACAGACCTGGGTCCAACTCTTCCAGCATTTGGAAAACGTTGTTGTTCACTATGGCAGGGACAACATGCCTCACCCTTAGCTAGGGTGGACTACTTACGTGTCAAGAGCACTTTGTTTGTATACTTTTGAGGGAATAAACCCCATGAATCTTATTGGACATATTTTTTAGGCACTTGCACCCACCCATGTACTCTGATATTTTTGATATCTATATGGATATTTACGTCTTTTTATGTCTAATGGATTACATCTATTTTGCAAATGTATTTACATGTGCATTTGTGTGCTTCTCCTTACATGTGTGCAATATGAAAATATAATACATGATTAGCTAGAGCATCTGTGATTTGACTTAATCCCCCAGGAACATGGATATACGTAATGTAATCAAAGCTTCGTTCTAAGAGACATACCCTAAGGAATCGTCAGTGTAGAGTAGGATTGTGAATGAAGTAAACCCCATTTAACTGATACATGACCAATTCAGCATCTAAGTAGACCCAAAGGTAATAGATACCATGTGACAAAGTGTCATGAAGAAACTCTAAGACTACATTATATTCGACGACATTGTTTGTGGCTTCACCTAAACAGATACCTCCTAAAGATAACAACTGGCCCTGAGGTGTGAAAATCACCCAAGCTACAGAAGAAAGCCTCTGAGTGTGTCGGCTAACGCTATCCACAAATCCAATGAACACTTTTGATTGAATTAACATCTGCCACAGTTGAAAAAAAGACATAAAAATCGACACGTCCATAAAACCAAAAAGACAAAAACTAAAAATAAAATGTATAAGACTATACATATGTTACAAGAATTCATCCAAGGCGACCCACCTATGAGTAATACCTTTTGAGATAGAGCCCATTTCTAGGATCTGCCAAAGAATTTCCCTCAAAGTCCACTAGATGATAAGTGCCCTTCTTTAGAACCTCCTTCATGATGAAAGGTCTGAACCACATGGGTTTGAACTTTCCTGCCCCCAAGGGGTCCTTATCTTGGTCTAGGACAAGGTCACCTTCAAAGAAAATCCGAGGATGGACAAACTGATCATACTGACACTTGACCTTTTGTTTATGAGCCTTGTTAGCCAAGGTTGCATCCTGACACTACTCATTGATCTGCTCAAGATATAATAAACATTCTTCAAGTGGTAAAGTGTCTAGCAATAAATGTACTACAAATTTTAGAGAGGGGATATGGCACTCTATAGGCAAGACTGCTTCTAGCCCGTAAATGAGTTGAAAAGGTGAGAAACTGGTCACAGTCTTAATAGATGTTTGGTAGGCCCATAATGTTGAGTACAACATCAAATTCCATTTTGAAATGGCTGAATTGATCGTTCATTGTAAGATAGTCTTAAGGGATTTATTCACAACTTCCACCTGGCCATTCGCTTGTGGGTAGTAGGCTGACAAGTTTTCTTGCCTCAAACTAAGATTTGATGTTAACTCGGACATCATTTTGTTCTGAAAGTGACTGCATGGTTGAAAATCTCTTTCAGGACGTCGAACCTTGATATTATATGGTTAAACAAAAAGAGAGCTATTGTCTCGCCATCATATTTAAATGTTGGCATAGCTTCGACCCACTTCGTGAAGTAGTCTACTGCTACGATGATATAACGGTTCCCCCTTCTGGAAGGAGGGTTGTATGTAGTGTAATCAATCCCCCAATTGGTGAAGGGACCAACTATGATGATGGGAAACATAGGAGTGGGGTGTGCCCTCATCTTCCGAGAGAAGATCTTCCATGGGTGGCACTTCTTGACCGATTCAACACAATCCTTGATTAATTTTGGCGAAAAGTAACCAGCTTGTAGAATCTTTTGGAATGATTCCAACCCAGACAAATGAACACCACATGCTCTAGTGTGGCAATCGTTAAGAATGATTTCCTCTTCTTCATGAGTGAGACACCGCCAAAGGATGAAATCTACACCTCAACGATACAAAGTGTCTTCGAGTATGAGATATTTCTTGGCTTGATGGCGTATACGACGACGCTCATCACGAGATGCATAGGTGGGGCAGTTCAAAGTCTAGATATATACTAGTATATCTCCATACTAGGGGTCTAAATATGTGATCAAAAAAATGTCCCCTTTGATAGATGACTCTTCGGGTATAACATCACCTGATTTGACCAGAAGTTATGAAATGAGTTCCACAAAGACCAACAAATTTTTGGATTTCGCTGAAGCAAAATCCAAGTCAAATTCTTGGAGGATAATTGTACATCTAGTGATATTTCCACCAATTACATGTATTGAAAAAGATTCACAATGACAATGACGGTGGTCTTGCGAAACAAGATGTAATGATAGAACCGTTGGACAACATGGAATGCTGCTAACACAAGTTTTTCAATGTGGGAATAATTGAGTTCCAGTCCAACTAGGCCTCAGCTCAGGTAATAAATCACGTATTCTGAGAGAAAATCATCCTCTTGAACCAAGACAATACCGATGGTCGACTCCGCAGTGGCAAAGTACAATAAGAAATCTTTATTATAATTGGGTGGCTGAAGCAGAGGGGTAGACATGAGGGCGCGTTTCAATGCTTCGAAAGAGCAATGAGTGACTTCATCCCAATGGAAAGGAATGTCCTTATTCAATAAATGCATGAGACCCTTTGTGATCTTGGCATAGTTTGCGATGAAATTCCATAAAAAGTTTTATTTTCCATGTAAACTTTAAAGCTAAGGGATTGTGCATGGGGGAGGCAACTGAACTATCACCTCAAACTTTATAGGATCGACCATGATCCCTATTGTTGAAACTATGAAACCAAGAAGACGACCCAATGTGATGAAAAAACTGCATTTTTTTGGATTAAGGAAGGTCTGGTAGTAGCGACATCGTTCAAAGATAATTCGAAGGTGTGCAGGATGATCATCTCTCTTGTGAGATCATGATGCTAAATCATCAAGATAATCCTAGACTATGTGTTTGAGGTCATGGAAAGCAAAAGGCATGGCCCGTTGAAAAATCACTCCAACATTTTTCAGACTAAAAGGCATCTTCCGATAAGCTAATGTACCCCATGGACAAATGAAAGCAGTTTTGTGTTGGTCTTGAGGTTTGATCTGTATCTAATTGTATCCCAAAAAACCATCCATGAAAGAAAAGGCCTCACAACCTGCACATTCATCAATTATTTGGTCAATAAATGGTGTGGGGAAATTATACTTTCGACAAGCCTTGTTCAAATCATGGAAGTCTGTACATACGTGAATCATACCCTATTTTTTGTTGTCTGGCATGAGATTTGACACCCATTGAGTCAATTGGATGGGGTAGATGAAACCAACTTTGAGCAGTTTCTCTACTTCAGCCTTAATAGCTGCTACTTTCCTAGGATTAACTGGATGAAGATTTTGTCAGACCGGCTTGGAATCAGGATATGTCGTGCTTTCAGGTTCAATGATTCTTGGATCTATGCCTGACATTTCCTCATAAGACCAGGCAGAAATGTTGTGGAATTATTTAAATAAATACGTGTAGATTTGAATCTCCTCGGGGGAGAAATATACTCCGACAAAGATATTCTCCACGACGCTAGGGATTATGGAGATATTAATAGGTATTGTTTTAGCGATGGTTTCCATATTTCCTTCAGCATAAACAATGTGCATAGCCAAAGTATTGATAGGACAATCCCTATCTCCAGTCGTAGTCAGAGTTAATTCTCCTGCTTCAATTCTTCTTAACTTTGGGCAAAAATAAGATATGTTATGGAGATCATCCAAGGGTCTATCTGGACTAGTCATTTCCTAAATAATCACCTCATATGCAAGACCAATTCTAAAGAATCAGTATCAGTGAGGGAACTTTGAGCCCAAATAGGCTCGAGAAATGGATCTAACTCATGTGTGGGAGTCAGATCAGGGTTGGCGGAAGCTTGCTGGACTATAGAGTATGCAATTTCTATCACAGACAAAGGCATGGCCATGCCATGGTACCCTGTCACTTCCATTGTAGCTGACGGGGAAGGAAGATTCCAAGGATCGTTAAAGTAATTCATGCAAAACAATGAGATTTGAAATATTTTAGCCCTGCGATGGTCGAGGATAGCCGATATGTAATGAACATTGTAGGTTGGAGGCAGGTAATCAAAAGTACCCATCAAAGGTGGGCACAAACCAAACCCTATGTTGACGATGATGGGCTGAGGGTTATCAATAATTGGGACCGTGGATACCCCTGATGAAGGGTTAGGATGGGAGAAGGATAATTGATCAATGGACACGATCCAACCCTCGTGTGGAAACAACAAGACTAAAAAAACTGTCACGACCACTGCTTGCATAGAATAGGTCCAACTCCTTCCTAACAAGATATTGTAGTCGA
>JASDQU010330601.1:13123-23528 GCA_032191745.1 Picea mariana | reverse complement strand
ATGTGCCAAAAATACGTTGGCACTACTCGCGCTCGCTTGCTGCTGATGATGCTCCTGCATCATACTCTCTCGCTTGAAAATTTTCATGGGATCCTATCCATGAGCTCTCGCACAGTCTGTCCATGCTTCTGGATTTCGACTTCATTTTCCCAGCCGGTGTCTTCAACTGGATGTCCCTTCCCTTCCACTTGACCAAGTATTCAAAATATTCCCTTCTTCTGGTCCTTTTGCTAATTCTTTTGTCTAGTATGCTTTCCATCCGTGGTTTCTCTACAATTGGCATCTGTTTTGTCCACTGAACCTCTGGTTGTTCACTATCTGCTCCAACTTTGTATGGGTAGAAATCTAAGATGTTGAATATCAAAGAAATTTCGATCCCATCGGGTAATTCAATCTCATAAGAATTTGCCCCAAATTTCTTCAAGACCTTACATGGTCCAATTTTCTTCATTTTCAGTTTATTGTATGTTCCTCTCAGTAACCTTTCCTTTCTCAAGTGTGCAAGAATCAAATCACCAACTTCGAATTGAAGTTGTCACTTGTGTTGATCTGCTCTGTGCTTATACTCCTGGCTCGAGTTCTGCAACCACTCCTTCACCTGGCTGTGAAGTTCCTTCATTGCTTCGGCAAAATCTTCTGCACTAGCACTTCTTATATCATCTTGTTCTAAATCCCTCAGTTCAGAAATTCCTCTTGGTTGTGTCCCATAAAAAATTTGGAACGGACTCTGCCCTGTTCTCTTGCTAAGCGAATCATTATAAGAAAATTCCACCTATGGCAGAATGTTGTCCCACTGACTGTGATGTTCAGTCACCAAACTCCTCAACAAGTCTCCCAAGCTTCTATTCATAGCTTATGTATATCCATCCATCTGAGGATGATAAGATGAACTGAACGACAAGTGTCCCACGAACTTGGTGTCTCAATCTGAAACTATGCTCCTTGGTAAGTCATGAAGTCGAATGACTTCTTTGAAAAACAGATTCGCAATGTGAGTTGCGTCACTAGTTTTCTGACATGGTATGAAGTGCGCCATCTTAGAAAATCTATCCACCACTACAAAGATTGAGTCTAACCCTCTTTGTGTTCTCGGTAGCCCCAATATGAAGTCCATTCTTACTGCATCCCACGACCTGTCAGGTATGGGTAACGGTTGATATAAGCCTGCATTCTACCTCTTTCCTTTTGAATGTTGACAAATTCTACATCTGTCCATGAATATTTTGACGTCTGTTCTCATTCTTGGCCAAAAATATGACTCATTGAACTTTGAGAACGTCTTTTCATGACAGAAATGCCTGGCCAATCCTCCACTGTGTTTCTCCTTCAACAGATTCTCCCTCATGGAGCCCTTCAGAATACATAACTGATTGCCCTTGAATAGCAATCCATCCTAGATCATGTATTCGGCCCATTGGCTTCTATCCCTAAGAATTGGATTCTCAGTCGCCTCATACACTTCTTTAAAGTCTAGATCATCTCTGTACATGTTTCTGAGATCATCAAAACCCAACGTTTTGACTCTGAACTCCTGCATAAGAAAACACTTCCTGCTCAAAGCATCAACAACTTTGTTAGCAGTTCCAGAAATATGCTTGATTACAAAAGTAAATTTCTGCATGTATTCAACCCATTTAACATGTCTTTGATTCAAATTCTCCTGTTGAGTCACAAATTGCAACGCATGATTGTCACTGTATAAGACAAACTCCTTAGGAATCAAGTAGTGCCTCCACTTCTTCGGTGCCTGTATGAACGCATAAAATTCTTTGTCATATGTGGAGTACTTCATTTTGGCTTCATTCAACTTCTCGCTGAAGTATGCTATCAGTCTGTCTTCTTGGCTCAAAACTGCCCCTATTGCAAATCCACTTGCATCACATTTTACTTGAAATGTCTTTTTAAAATCCGACAACACCAAAATTGGTTGTCCCATGATTTTCCTTTTCAACAAATTGAAGTTTTTCTCTAATTCTTCTATCCAATGAAAAGATTTATGTCTTTTCTTCACTGTGTCCATCATCGGTGCACTAATTCTAGTGAAATTCCTCGTGAACTTCCTATAGAAACTAGCCAATCCATGAAAACTTCAAACTTCAAAAATATTCTTTGGCGATGGCCAATTCTTAATCACCTCCACTTTATCTAGATCCATCCTCAACTTATCTGCAGAAATAACAAACCTCGAATAAATGAGCTCTGTCTTCATGAATGAGAATTTCTTCATGTTTATCAACAATTTCTCTTGTTGTAGCCTCTGCATCATTGTTCTTTCTCCCATCATGAATCACATTCTTGTCATATTTCCATGGTCTACCCAGCAATAGATGACAAACATCCATGGGAATGAAATCACACAATATATTATCGTTATATCCTCCTATCTTAAATTCAAATAAACATTGTTTAGTGACATTTACCTGATGTCCTTTTTGAAGCCATGAAACTCTGTATGGACTTGGATGTTCAATAGTCTCCATCTCCAGCTTTTCTACCATCTCTATAGAAACAAGATTGTCTGTGCTACCACTGTCCACGATGACTTTGCATACCCTATATTTGGTCTTGTAAGCAGTCTGAAAAAGACTGTTCCTTTGGACTGGTTCTTCTGTCTCTTTCTCTAGCTTCAAGAGAAATTTTCGCATCATCAATGATCTTCCGCCTTCATCATCCTCTGCCTCAACATTCCTCCTTTGTGCTTCGGCAATGTGAGTCTCACCACCTTCTTTCTTTTTGTTTGGACATTCATAAGATTTATGTGCAACCTTTCCACACGTGAAGAATTTTATCACTCCACCTCTTCCTCTTCCTCTACCTCTAGCATGAGGAAAAGTGTTTCCATCAGCATACTGTCCCCTCTACGAACTTCCAGCTCTCTCAGTCTGAGTCTGAGGTTTCTTCCAGTCTTCATTTGGTTTCTGGTTCCTATCCTGGGCAACTTCTTTGCCTCTGGCTTGACTTCTCCCTCGACCTCTCTGACTTTGCTTTCGGCTCAGCTTATCTTCAGCCCTTAGATCCATCTGATAAGCATGTTCTACTATTCAGATGGTCATCATGCTCATCTCATCCTAAATGTCGTATCGTAGACCATTCATATATCTAGCAACTTTTTCATCATCACTTTCACGATGACCTACCCTGATGTTTAGCTTGTAGAACTATTCAGTGTACTCCTTCACTGACATCAGCTACTGTCTCAAATTTTGCATTCTTCGAAACAGAGTAATCTGGTAATCCCTTGGAATGAATTTTGCCTTCATCTTTGCAACCATCCTATCCCAACTCTTGATTTTCTGCTTGCGTTTGCAGCGTCTATCAGCTTGTAGTTCATTACACCACAATGATGCATGTCCTTTCAATCTTGTGACAGCGTGTTTGACCTTCCTGTCTTCCTCGACATCTTCATAGTCAAAATACGTGTCCAGAGATCTAATCCAATCTAGAAGCTCTTCAACATCTAGGTTTCCCTCATATACTGGAATGTCCATTTTCGCCCAGGCACTCATTCTTGCAACTACCCTAATCAGATGTTCATTTGCTGCATCNGACATCTCCAGCACTAGCTATGCACCTCTGTTTTATTTCTACGTCCATGAGTCTGGTGCGTATGTTATGCATCTCTCTTTCCATGGCTGGATTTGGCACCTGCCTACCCCTTTCTTCTGGCATTTCCCTCTCCTCTAGCGGATCAGGTGTTTTCCTATCTCTTCTTCTCAGTGGCATGGTAAATCTTTCTTTTCCCTGTTACAGAAAGTAAAGAAATCTTTCTGTGCTTTGATACCAAACTTGACGCAGACACCCCCCGACCCTCGGGCCGAAGTCCGCTCACAGGATCATTCTTTGTCTCCTTTGAGCCAAATTGGCTCTTTCAATTCCTTGCTGGAATCTCAATTCAATCGATCCATAGGTCCTTTCGAAATATCCCCTACACAAACACTAGGTGCGAGCTCCACTTCTCCGTGCGACCACAGCGCTATGACCAAGGCCTAACCCAGAAGGCACTTGTCACAAGTCGCCACTCGCGAGTTCGTGAGACGAAACTCCCGACTCTTCCTTCCCAATATCAAGATATCTGAAATGTCGATACAGGTATGGCTCCTTCCCTTGTCAGTTCCCTCCACGCATGACCACCAGCTAGGCTTAACACTAGTACCTCTCGCTACTCACCACTTCGTGAGTTTCAACATTGAGCCCCCATGTTCGTATCTCACGAATTCCCGAGATGCGATAAGTCAACGGAGTGTTGAATTCTTTTGCTAGGCGACACATGTCCACCTATCTATCACATGAGCCCACCTTGTGGTTCTGTCATGTGTCTCTCGTGCCTGGATTCAACACTTCACGAATTCGCTTCCCAAAGTGCTGCCTCCTTTATATCCTGACACCCGAAGTGTCGAGCTCCCGAACTCCTCATTACTCCTTATCACAACTCGCGACTTCGGGATTTTCAGGAAAAAAGTATCAACTTCTTATCCTTCGATATGTTGAAATACCAAATTCTGACATGTTTCCCAATGCTGGCCCACAATGAAACTTCCCGCCTTTTCGAAATTTCGGACTTCGCGATTTCGCAAGTCCTGATGCTAAACTTTCGGTTCTTCAACCCACGAAACCCCGAAATGGCCAACAAAGGTTTGACCTCCATGTTGACAAGTACACTGCCTGTCCACTCTCCACTGTCCATGATCTTTAAATCTTTTCACCCCTCTGGACTTCGCACTTCGCGATTTCACGAATCTCGTTGCAAGGCTTTCGGTTCTCCAACTCGCGAAACCCCAAAATGAGATTACGTGAATAATCCAATGGCCCTTGTTGGCTCAAATCCTATGGCTCTTTTTCTTCTAAGATTTACACTTTAGAAAACACTTTTCGTAACTCTCCTTGCTCCTCTGGAAGATCTGACGGCTCTCGGGACTTTGTGAATTATCCATGGAGAATTCTGACCATCCAATGCCTCCTTGATAACTCTTGCGAAATGAACAAGGTATTCCTTCACAGAAATTGTCCACCTGTAAAACAACTTCGCTACACCTCCTTTCAACACTTCAAGGCACTAACTCTTTTGAGATTTTACCACAAACTTGAGTCTTCAAAAAGACTCCTGCATGCACTCCTTGCGGCAACCCTTCAAATACTTCCAAGTATTTGAATTCTTAAAATCTGTGCACTCTCCTTGCAACAATAGTCCTTCAACAACTCCCTCAGGTTGTAAAATCTGAGACTCTACTTGGCCAATGCACACTTTTCACGGCTCCTATGCTTAACTTACACTTCTACGAGAATGAGAACAATGTTATCCCTCCTGATCTTTCAGAGACGAACTCTGATTTCTGTCAACGCACACCTTGTGGAGAATTTCACAACACTCCTTGTAGGAAAACTCTTTCTCAGACAGAGAAACAATTGAAACTCATTCCTTACTCTCCCTCTCTTCAGATTTCAGACATTAAATATGAAATCATACATTCACGCATCAAAGAAAATGCATAACAGAGAGTAACAAGCATATATCAATCAGCATGTACAAACACAGAAAGAAATTGAACACCATGAGTCTGAACTAAAGATCTTTGTATTAATCCAGAACTTCTGTACATGGGTTTTTACTTTACACAGCTCTCTGCTTCTACTCTCCTATTCTCTCTTCGATTGATAATGTTACAATGATACAATATGAGGGTGTTTATAGTCGGTTTTCCCTCCGCTCCTAAAATTGTCTAATCTAGAGTTTAATTCTACCTACTTAAATTTACTAGCATAAATGCCTCTACCTACTACAAACGAGAGCAGATCGCTCAATGTCTGATTACAATCTGCAAGTACGCCCTTTCTTAACTACTTCATTTATGTTTGGCGCATCCTACTTCAAAACAATTTAAACACCTTTGAACATGTGCTAAAAATGCATTGGCGCTACTCGCGCTCGCTTGCTACTGACAATGCTCCTGCATCATTCATGGGAAAGTAGAAGAGTAAATCAACAGGTGGCAAAGGACGAAGGAAAAAAGGGTTTCCAATGGTCGAGTATGGGTACACCTCACCCAAGTACAGATATGGGGAGTGGTAATGAATGTCATACAGCGTGCAGGGCAAGAGATTGATGCAGAGATGGCGGCAGGGCTGCCAAGAGCACACACTCTGAAACAATGAAAAAGTATCAGAAGGTACACCTTTACGAGTGGCCCATGATTGTTGGGATGAACCCATAGCTGGGGAATTCCCATAAAATAATAAACACTAGAAATAGCCACAGACTGGATAGAAGCAATTATAGATCCCATCTTACATACCAGGAAGGGGAAAATAGAAACAGGAGAAGAACCTAAGATAAAAACCACCACAAGCAAGCCGAGATGGTAAGAATGAAGGAAACCCATAGTAAGAGAGCCCCCCAGGGAAAATAACCTCCAACAAGTGCCTAGGGGATTACAGGGATGGAGGAAGTGGCTAGAGAAGCCAAGGGTACCTTTCTCATGCAGGTCGATCCAAAGGGAAAAGTGATCATCAATAGGTGGGAGAGGGAAATCAACACCACACGTAAGGGGAAAGCCTAGACAGAACTAATTCAAGAAGCAGATGGGATAAGGGACCTAGGGGCTACACAACTTAGAACAACACTCTACCACAAAATGATGGAGGAAGCCTGGCGAACAAAAATGATGATAGGAAAGATGAAAAATGACCAGAAAGAGACCAGTAGGGAGGCTATTAGGGACCACAAGAAGATGATCACAGAAATTCAGAGTCACCTCAACAACCTAGAGGCCAGTGAAAAAAGACTAGCTGAGGACCAAAGGAGCCAAAAGGAAAAAATGGAGTGAATGGTAGGCCAATTCCACCTTTTCTTATGCTATGTCCACCACATGGAAATCACTCTAGCAGATCAGAGAGAAACACCCTCTTGTATTAGGAATATGCGCATGATGGAGTAGAGGAAGGAGAACGAGGCAAGAAAGGATGGCGACACAAGACATCCCATCATCCTAGACTAGCGCAATTTCAGCCCTAGGTCAAGTGGTTTTCAGTATAGGAGATACCCCTATTTTTTTGGTTATTTTTTATGTATATATTAAGGTTTAGTCTGTCAAACTGGTTTTCGGAGGACTGGGTCGGTTTCCCATGGTGGTGGCCCAACCCTTCCCCTGCTATCTCAGATAACGCAACTCTTGGATACCTGATGTGGTTTCCTTTTTGTAGATCAAGGGATTCCCCTTGTCTTTTTTGTATCATAACTTCTTTCAGTAATACAGGATTTCATAGTCACTTACAAATAAAATAAAATAAAATAAAATATGGCAAAAATTAAACGCACACAAATCTAATTAATAAAAAGAAGAAATTAAACTCACGCAAATTTGATTAATAAATAAAATGGCCAGGATGTTACTGGATCGAGGGGCCCTTCCCGACCTCGACAACACTCTTGGCGAATCTAACTTAGATCAAGAAGACGCTCCAGATTTCAACAATCAAATATTTATTAAATAAACTCCAACTTTTTCTCACAAATAGAAGCTCTGATTACAATAACCAGCTTAAGAAAAAATAATCAAAACCTCCCCCGATGCCTTTTACAACAATTGCATTTATACATATGCACATCATGCTTCCACTGAATCAAATTCTTGGTTTGATCAATCCATTATTCAATGGACGAATTAACTTTAGGATATAGTTGCAATGAACAAATATCCTCATACGAATTTTTGTGTGACATTAAACCCAAGGCCATGTCATCAAATCTGGACATCACGAAATTTGAGCAGATGTTAGTTCGAAGAACCATCGATAACTCCTCAACCGTTCATTTTTTTGGAAAATGGCTCATGTGAGACCCAATTTTCCATGCTAGAAACAAAATGCATGTTCCAGATACCTCAAATTTGTCTTCATGTGCATGGAAATTGAGGGTGAAGTTGAGTGTCTAGAACTTTTATTAATTTGGTTGAATTATTCCCCCTGATGTAGAGGTCCACATGTGTGACCTGGGTTTATTTTGACACACGTGTCCATATGCCAATGACGTTGGGGAGAAAACCCATGTTTCTGATTTTTTCCTCAAAGCGCACAATTATGATAAACAATGATGGGTACCAAAATTGAAATGTTGGTGCAAAAATGATGAATTGCAGTTATGGTATAAGAACATTTATCGTACTACTACGAGAATCACACTTCACGAACTATTGTCAGTAAACCATGGTATAATTGTCATTTAATCGCTAAAAACATAGAAAAGAGGATGTATTAATCAGACTAGATATAATGCCAAATGATGGAGTTTAATTAGGGTTATTGGTGTGTATTAATAACAAAATGCGAGAAAAGGTTAAATAATGAATGTTTTTGTATAGTGGAAAACATGACAAAAGTGGAGCTCAACACACCCCCAAACCCAATAATTTGCATGTACTGATGCAAACAAGGTGAACTCATGATATTCTGCTTATGAATTTATGTGGCATTGTTTCTTTGTGTATCTGTTGGTTCTTGTGGAGCAACACTTTAGAAACTGATTATACTTTCACAAATTTATTTAAAACAGAGAAACAAAATTATCATGAAAATGGGGGAAAACCAAAGAATGGGTTATCATAGGGTGGTATGAGTGTGGAGAATGTGAAATGATGGGGAGGGTGGTCGTATGAACTTGGACACCTTTATACTTTGTATTCTAAAACCAAGATTTACATGTGGTTCTTTTCTTGAATAGGAAACCATGACTTCATCCTCTTATTTAGAATCATTCAAATTACTTAGGAATATTTTATGGTGTATAAGGAGAAGACACTATAGATGTTGTTTTTTTTTTGTATTTGTATACAACATATTTCCTTTTCATTGCTTGATCGTATGATTAGAGTATAATTTCATTATGACTGGTGGAGTGAAAATGGAAGGTTTAGTGAGTAGTTGTGATGGTACTTTCTAAGTGGTAATAATGTGTAGTGGAGTGTGGAGTAGGTGATAGTGGTTATGCATCATGTTTTCCAAATTCTTAGTAGATTAAAGAGATTAATACATGTTTTACCTCAAGTTAACTGATGCATGCTGAAGTGGAAACTATGAAGAACATGATGAAAGATGTGTGGAAACATGATGTGGACCAATGAAAGTTGAAGCTGAGTCAGAGAAAGGTTGAGAAATGATGAAAAGAATGGAAGTTGATCTGCTAGATCCAGAAGAAAACACTGTCTGAGATGAGCTAAAGATGTTGGAGATGTTGAAGAGAGACTCTGAATATTTGGAGATCTCCCCCAAACCCAAGAGTTTGCATGTCCTCATGAAAACTTCTTAATACTGAGTGTCATGTGGCTATAAGAAAATAATTCCTACCAACTTTTGTTGATACCAATCCACGAGTTGCTAAGAACATAAATCTGAGAGCTGATAATGAATTGTGGGCACAAAGTACATGATTGTTAAGCATGACCACATAGAGAGAGAATCATAAGATCATATAATAAACTGATCATAACATGAAGTACATCCATTATCACATTTTGAGAATTTATATTTGAAAAGTTTTCGAAGATCGCTTATGAATACTCCCTCTATATGACTGATTTAGATAATTCAAGCATAACCCACAAAAATGTATACTCATCTTTTACATTCTATAGAAAATATTTATATTTCCTTGATTAAAAAAAAATCATCAAAAGATTAGCAACACTTATGTTCAGAGATACTTGTATAAATTAGAGTAGGGATTTTGTTCTTCTCCTTTATGAGGGAAAATAAAAGAGTATTAGTTGTCTCAACAAATGAAAAGTTAAAACCCCATAGGAAACCAGTAAACCTTTTTCACTCTGAAAAGATTTACAGTCATTCAAGTAATAAAGATAAATTTCATGATTGATTATATTAATCTTCTAAGATCATGGTCCCACTCTTAAGATAGTACATCTTAGATATATTATGAATTGGATGATAGGGTCTTAAGGTCAACTTAGGGTTATTCTAAAATGGTGAATAAATGGATTTTATTTAACCTTTAGTTCAAACTTGCATGCTTCTTCTTAATGATTTACTGATCCAGGTGGATATCGGTGGCCACCCACCTTTTCCGACTGGCTCAAAACAATTTTCTGGCAATTTTGGCAATTTACTATTTTTAGCAGCTTTTAACTTCCGGGGCCATTTTGAGGGCCTAAATGAATGTTTTTTGAGATATAGTTTCTCAATGATAGTTGAAGGCATGATTGAGCCCCCAAAATGAATATCCTCGATGATACCTTTCCAACGAGCTATCACACGTCTAAAACGGAGATCGTATGCAAAAGTTACGACCCCGGGAAGTTGATGTACTAACTTACCCAAATGGGGCCCACATGACTTTTGGCGCTTCATCTCCTAGGGTTAGGTTTTTGGATGTCTATGACTTTTGGCATTCTCGTCTATT
>JASDQU010330600.1:0-12928 GCA_032191745.1 Picea mariana | reverse complement strand
CCCCCAGGGGGTCCTTATCTTGGTCATAGACCAGGACAAGGTCACCTTCAGAGAAAATCCAAGGATGAATGGACTGATCATAATGACACTTGAATTTATATTTGTGAGCCTCGTTGGCCAGGGCCGCATCACGACACTGCTCATTGAGCTGCTCAAGGTATAATAACCATTCTTCAAGTGGAGAAGTGTCTGGCAATAACTGTATTTCAAACTTTAGGGACATGATCTGACATTTGATAGGCAAGACTACTTCCAACTCGTAAACGAGTATAAATGGTGAAAAACCATTTGCAGTTTTAACAGACATTCGGTAAGCCCATAATGCCGAGTATAACATCAAATGCCAATTTGACTTGGCTAAGTTGATCGTTCATTGTAGGATGGTCTTAAGAGATTTATTTACAGCTTCGACCTAACCATTTTCTTGGGGGTAATAGGGTGACGAATGTTCTTGCCGAAACCCAAGCTTTGATGTTAACTCGGTCCTCATCTGGTTTTGAAAGTGACTGCCATGGTCAGTGAAAATCTCTTTCGGGATGCTGAACCTTGCTATTATCTGGTTGAATAAAAAGAGAGCCGCAGTCTCTCCATCATATTTAAACATTGGCATAGATTTGACCCACTTCGTGAAGTAGTCTACAACTACAATGATATAACGGTGCCCCCTTACTGAAGGAGGGTTACATGTAGTGTAATCAATCCCCCACTTGGTGAAGGGACCAACTATGATGACAAGAAACATGGGAGCGGGATGTTCCCTCATCTTCCAAGAGAAGATCTAACACGGGTGGCACTTCTTGACCGATTCGATACAATCTTAGATTAGTGTGAGTCGGAAGTAACCTGCTCGTAAATCTTTTGGGTTGTTGCCAACCTAGACAAATGACCACCACATGCTTCAGTATGGAAATCGTTAAGCACGATAACTACTTCTTCGTAAGTGAGACATCGGTGCAGGATGTAGTCTACACCTCTTCGATACAATGTATCGTCGAGTGTGAGATAATTCTTGGCCTGATGGCATATACGACGACGCTCATCAAGAGAAGCAGAGGTGGGGCACTTCAAAGTCTGGAGATATATAAGTGTATCTTCATACCAGGGATCCAAAGATGTGATCAAAAACATATCTCCTTTGATAGGCGAATCTTCGGGCACAACATCACCTGACTCAACTGGAAGTTCTAAAATAAGTTCTGCGAAGACCAGTGACTTTTTGGATTTTGCTGAAATGAAATCTAAGTCAAATTCCTGGAGGATGACTATCCATCTACTAATCTTTCTGCCTATTACTTGTCGTGTCAACATGTACTGAAACATATTCAAAACAGAAATGATGACGGTCTTATGAAACATAACATAATGACAGAACCGTTGAATAGCATGGACTGCTGCAAACACAAGTTTTTTGATATGAGAATAATTGAGTTCTGGTCCTACTAGGCCTCGACTCATGTAATAGATCACATATTCTGAGAACAAATCATCTTCCTGAACTAAGACCATGCCGATTGTTGACTCTGCTGCAGCCAGGTACATTAAGAAATCTTTGTTATAGTTAGGTGGCTAAAGCAGAGGGGCAATTGTGAGGGCATGTTTCAACGTGTCAAAAGAGTGTTGAGCAACATCATCCCAATGAAAAGGAACGTCTTTCTTCAGTAAGAACATAAATCCCTGTGTGATATAGGCATAGTTGGTGATGACACATCTTAAAAAATTCGCCTTGACCTGTAGACTCTGAAGTTGAAGGATTGTGCATGGGGGAGGCAATTGAATTATTGCCTCAACCTTGAGAGCATCGACCATGATCCCTGTTGTTGACACTATGAAACCTAAAAAACATCCTGATGTTACACAAAAGTTGCACTTGTTTGGATTCAAGCGAATCCGAAAGTAGTGACATTGCTCAAAGATAAGTCGGAGGTGTGTGGGATAATCTGTTCTCTTGTGATATCGAGATGCTAAATCATCTAAATAGGCCTCGACTATATGCTTGATATCATGGAAAGAAAAATACATGGCCCACTGAAAGGTCGCTCCAACATTTTTGAGACCAAAGGGCATCTTACGATATGTGAATGTACCCCATGGAAAAATGAATGTCGTTTTGTGCTGGTCTTCAAGTTTGATTTGTATTTGATTATATCCCGAAAAAACATCCATGAAAGAGAAGGCCTCGCAACCCACACATTCATCAATTATCTGGTCGATGAATGGTGTGGGAAAATTATCTTTTGGACAAGCCTTGTTTAAATCACGGAAGTCCATACATACATGAATCGTGCCCTGTTTCTTATTGACCAACACAGTATTTGACACCCATTGGGTCAAATGGATAAGATAGATAAAACCATCTTTTAGCAGTTTCTCAACTTCAACCTTAATTGTTGTTTCTTTCCTGGGATTAACTGGATGAAGCTTTTGCTAAACATGCTTGGCATCTAGATAAGTTGTGATTTCATGTTCCACTATTTTTGGATCGATGCCTGGCATTTCCTCATAAGACCAAGCAAAAACGTCGTGGAATTCTTTAAATAGATCTGTGTAGATTTGAATCTCTCCGTGGGAACAGTTAGCTCCGACAAAAACATTCTCCATGATGCCAAGGGTTCTGGAGATATTGATTGGTATGGTTTCAGTGATAGTTTCCATATTACCCTTGGTATAAAACTCATGTGTAGCTAAGGGATTAATAGGACAAGACCTATCTCCAGTCATAGTTAAGGTGAATTCTCCGGCTATGATTCTACTTAAGTCTGGGAGGAAGTATGATTTGTGATGGAGATCGTCCTAGGGTTTGTTCGGACTAGTCATTGATTTAATTACTAATTCATCAGAGGGCAATACTCTAACGAATTGGTGTTAGCAAGAGAACCTTGAGCCCAAATAGGCTTTAGAGGCAAATATAACTCTTGTGCAAGAGTTGGATCTGTGTCGGTCGAAGCTTGCTGGACTAAAGAGTATGCTACTTCAGTTGCGGACAAGGGCATGGACATGCCCGAGTGCCCTGTCCCTTTCATTGTAGTCTATGGGGAAGGAAGTATCCACGGATCGTTGAAGTAAGTTGTGCGAAATGACGACACTTGGAAAATTTCAACCTTATGGTGGCCGGATATGAACTTGACATCACCTTGAGGGGGCGTGTAATCGAAGGTACCCATCAAAGATGGGCACAAACCAACCCTTACATTGACTACGCCTGGTTGGGGATTATCAATCATTGGGACCGTGGATACCCCCAATGAAAGGTCAGGTCTGGAGAAAGACAACTGATCAATGGTTACAATCTGGTCCTCGTGTGGAAATAACAAGACCCAGAAAACTATAGCAACCACTGCTTGCATGGCATAAGTCCAGCTCCTTCCTAACAAGAGATTGTAGTCGAGGGACACATCGACTACTTCTAACTCGATGCACACGGTCTTCCCTCCTAACTGCATGGGGAAAGAGGGAATGATACCATGTGGTTGGAATGGACAATTTTCGAAAGAAGTGAGAAGAGTAGGTGACAGAGAAAAAACAGGTTGGCCAATGGCCTTCCAACATGCCAATGAAATAATGCATGTCGAGGTGCCCTCATCAACCACCGTGTGGAAAATATTTCGAGTAAAAGTTTTCATGGGATAATCCACTACTATCTGAAAAAATACGTGGTAAGGCAGACGAGGTTTAAGTTGGTTGTATCCAGCATGATGGTACTCGTATTACAAGTCTCAATAGATCCTAAAGCAGCTAACAAAGCTTTCCTCTGGGAAGGGTAGCTTTAGAGGACCTCCAAAGCGGACATCTCAGAAGGGATTTGAGACAAATATTCCTCCACATAATAGTTTTGGGTGGCCCTTGCGTTTGGGTTGTGAGAATAGTTTTTGAACGTGCCTTTTGGGATGCATGTCATTGTTTTGCCCAAAGTCTTCTTGATCTGGAGAGGAAGAGATGGGATTTCATCTTCTTTTCTCTTCTCAGAAGTGCTTGGTTTATTGTAGTCATGCACTCTAGTCGATATAAAAGAATCACCCTTCATCATATACACATTCGCGTATGCGAGATTGTTCGACGATGGAGAGGGTCCTTGACTGCCCCCTTCCATGCTTATAGAGGCTTGGGTTAGGTTTTTCCCATGTTGAAATGGATTGGTTAACACGGTAGGCTGTTGCTCTGTCATAAAATTTTGGGCCTCTGCATGCCAAGGACATTGGTGGGTTGGGTGGTCTTCTGCACATAGGTTGCATGGATACCTCGCCTTTCATTTCTCAGTGGTGCCTCCACCAACATTATTAGTGGGTTTCTTATTCTTCAGGCTGCTAGGTGGCCTTTGGATTTGTCGATTGCACTGTGTGTACATCTGACGTTTTAGTAGGGGGAGCAGCCAAAATAGTAGTTTGGCTGGTCGTTGTGTGTTGTATAGACAATTGTTGCAATTGCTTCGTTAGTTTCTCAACGGGCTTTGTTTGCACTGAACCAACAATACCATCAACATGTGGTCCAACTCTCTGTCTGGTTTTATCAAGTATTGAGTGTGGCGCATCTGGAAAGATCTTGTATAATAAACCAAACTGAGAATAGATTAGCTCAATCTGTTGAGCTCTCATGATGGCGTCTTCTTCGAAAAACACTCTTGACGTCACGATGTCTTTGGATAAATGTGGGACCAAAGACTTAAGGAACCACTTGAGCAGGAATGTTGGTGAGACTGACACCTTAATTAAACTCTTCCAGCGTCTCCATTCTTGGATGTGATCAGAGATATGGTCTACTTTTGTTTGTGCGAAATTGGCCAGCATTTCTGTGTCAGTGTCGTATCTCACAGATAATTGGAAATGGTTTAGGAAATCCATTGCCAATTCACTGAAGGAAGAGTATCCTGAGTGGTCGAGCTCAATGTACCATTTTGTAACACTCCCAATGAGATTACGTTGAAACAAACACAACTCTACGGAGTCGTCTTTCAACGAGTTAGATGAGCACCAAATATAGAAGGTGGTCACATGATCTCCTGGATCTTTGTTAGGCTTGGATTCAAACTTTGGTATGTCCGAAGGAAACTTCGTCGGCATAGGGGACCAATGCGAATCATGACAGATAGGGTCATTCAACAACCTTGTTAAGTCTGGCAAATGCAAAGTTGTCAGGAAAGGTAGTTTGGGTTGTTGGTGATAACCATGGAAAAGGGGACCTAGAGTTTGTCTGACACTAGGTTTCCAGGAAAATTTCGGTTGGTGGCCTAGGTTCTAGTAAAAACCATGGCCATGACCAGCGTATGGATTCTGCATGTGAGGAGACATCATCGACTGATTCCCAAAATAGGATGTAGATGGTTGGGAGTTCATTACATTCAGAGGACTTTGGGAAGGGTTGCCCCATGCCGATCCCATGGGGATAGGCATAGTACCTTGTCTGGGGTTCCATTGGTTGTGAAAATAATTTCCCCAGATCAACATTCCCAATGAGGGAATTGATCCCTTCCAAGAATTCCAAGGCCCTGATATGGAAGAAGTTCCTGGGTTTTCCCCCTGTGCAAGAATAGTACCCTGCATAGGAATAGGTTGTCCGTAACTGGGATTTCCCCAAGTCGGTAAAGCAGCTGACGAGAAAGCATTGTTACCAAATGCACCGAACAAAGAAAATGGTGTCAAACCTACTGACATATTATGTGAAGGAGGTCCTTGACTCCTTGCTCCAAATAAACTATGGTGTGTAGGTGGCCCGGTGGATTGTTGGTGGGTGCCACCGAGCAAAGGGGACGAAGGAGGTATATGACCTCCCCTGTAAGGAAGATCATTAAAAGGAGATGAAGTGTCCCCCATGTGGCCTTGTAGAGGAGCGTTAGAGCTCCCTTCCCCCAGACCTAAATTCTGTGAAGTGGAGCAGGAAAGTACATGACTTGTACCTGAGCTAGGCATTCTGTATGAGAATGGAGGGCCTGTCACACTCAGTGTGAAAGGAGCTGTGGCCGTCGCCATAGAAGGGATTGGACTATTGTGCGAGGTGGAGGTGGTTGAGACCATGGTGGCTCGGACCAGTGATGGTGGGTTAGGAGGTGGAAACTCTCATGTGGTGACAACCGTAGTGGGAATTGAAGAATTCCTAGAAGGAGTGACAACATTTGTTTCCATTGCTGCATGTGACACTATCTAGCACTCCTAAGAGTGAATCAGTTAGATGATGGGTGTCAAAAGATCAGTGGTTGAAGTTTCAGATGGACCAAGAGATTTTTCTCAAAACTCTAAAATGGTCGTTTCGTCTGAATGTTGGTCGGGTACAATTTCTTGTGACCCGTTCACTTCAAAAGACCCTTGTTAGTCTAGATTTTGCCTTAGTGGTGGCGGAGGTGGCTCCAGTGTAACTGGTGATAGGTCTAGAAGCCTTCATGACCGGCGAATCTCATGATCCTCCACTATGTGAGAAGATCAAAGACACCCTAAGGATTTCTATTCGTTCAAGAAACAACACACACTAAAAAAGTCCCACCAAGATAAAACAAGCAAACACTAAACTAATTGGAAGAACAGTTACAACAACCAACACTAGAGAAACTTATTGGTACAAGTGAAACTTGAACACAGAATCACCCTATGGGTATACTCTGTAAAGCGTGGCCCGATGTATGTCCTAGGTACTACAGTATACCCCCATAGTCACCTGGGTATGTCTCTAAAAAGATAGGCAACTAGGTTTCCAGCACGCGAACAGTCACTAGGTGGGTACAATCGAAATTCGGGTAGACCACAATGAGCAGGGTATCGAGCCTGAAACCTGTCAAGGGTCTTGAAGGCAAGTGGTCCAAAAGACAACTGAGGACCTTGAATGGATTCGTGACCCACGAAGCTCTGTGGAAAATACAATCGACGAATCCCAAGACAAGCCCTATATATGTCTTCTCCACTACGATTGGTCCATCTTTGGAGGGGTTATCTCTGCTACCTTTTCGCACGCGAACTCATGTTTAGTCCCTGTGTTAGAGGGGGGTCCTGGATAACTTTCATGATACTAGACTTTGACACTCCCTAACTTAGACTCCAATGTTTTATTTTAATGGCCTTGAAGAGTTTCCTCTCCAACCTAATTCAAGGCCCTAATGCTAAACTAGTTGGTTGACCCTGCAAACATAAAAAGTCTAATGAATTTTAGATTTATCATTAATTACTATGGCTTGTCTTAAGTCAAAGGTTATGAAAGTGAAACTAATGATGTTTGAAAGATGAAATCAAAATAAATAGAAAGATGGAAACAAAATACCTTCACTTAACTCAAATCTTAAACAACTTTTCAAACTTAAAAATTTTCTAAGATCTTTGAACAACAAACTCAAAGAAGGATTTCACTCAACTACGAGCTACTTATGATCTAAGTAAACCATCAAGAACTTATGAAAGAAAAGACTTTTCCCTGGTTACTAATGCAAAACAACACTTTTTAACCAAACAACCAAATAAAAGATATTTTTTTTTATTTTAATGCTCACAATGAAAAAAGGAAAAATACCAAAAAGTCAAAACCAAGAAGACTTCTGGCCTAAGCGCAGATTGCAAAGAGTCACTTTAAAAATCACACACAAGCAAATTAAAATTGGACTCTCACACTTGTCTAAAAACCCTATAAAAGAAAATTTTGAGGAAAACTTCTTAATGAAAAAGAAAGCTATTGCTGTGATCAAACCTAAGTTACCGACTGCTATGATAGAGACACAAAAACCTGAGAGGTATAACTCTTGTCAAAGGAAAGGATGACTGTCTCAAGTTCAACAAAAAATTTATTCACAAGCACATTGCTGACAATTCAACAACAAGCATGTGCACGTGAGCTGTGTAAAGTCAGAGTGCATGTACACACATGCTGGCCTTATACAGGCCACGTGTATCTCTGAAACTCTGAGACAGATGAAAGGCCAAGCAATCCATCCCAAGAAGAGACCACTGGTACTAAGAACCAGGATCTCTTGAAGACTCAGACACTTACTTTAATAGAAAAAAGAAAACAATTCAAGGAAAAATTCATAGAACAAACCAATTTGAGGTGAAACCTAAGCTATAGACTGCAAACAACAAATACTAGAAAGAATTCCAAAAAAACCTTGAGAAGGACTATTTCTGACAGAGGATAGGATGATTGCCTCTCTAAAAGAATTTTTTTGGAATCATACACACTACTGACACTTCCTCAGATAGCGTGTACATGTGTGATGTGAGAAGGTAGGGCATGGGTACTGACGTTCAGACCTTATACAGGCTACGTGTACCTCTGTGGGTCTCGGAGAAGAAAAAAAATGCAGTCAAGCAAAGAAACAGAGATAACTAGTATGAAAGACCAGAATCTCTGTTAGCTTAGACTTTTGAAAAAACTTTAAAACCAAGGAATGAAACCAGTTTTTAAGAATACCCCAAAAAATATTCCCAGAAACACTAGAGATCCCTAGTACGGTTTCCAATTCTGTTGTGAGTGGGAGATCCCTTTACGGACTAGCACTTAGGGTTTTATCATGTATGTAGAAAATACCTAAAGATTCCTACTTTCTATTGTCATCCCGGACCTAATCCCCATTATTCTTAAGCAAGTACGTAGTTAAGAAGATCAAATGAGAATACCTTATTTCAGGCATTTGATATCGATCCTTCTTCACGCTTGGTCACTTTTTGACTGTAGCTCTCCTCCCAAGGCTGACCTGCATTCACACAAGACAAAAAAATAACTCTACATTCATTTTATCTACAGATTAATGGGCTAGAGATTTAATCAACATGTATGCAATAAACCATGAAAACCTCATTTGGCTGGATGGCAAAAGTACTTCTTTATTATTAACTTCAATAAATCAACTTACAATGATGAAGTCGACTACTGCTCCATGAACTTGGTCCTGGGCTCCTCTTCAACTGTCCTCCAACTTCTTTGCTCTATACTTCTCTTTTAATAAGGATGGCTAAAGGTTGGGACAAAGGGAATGCGCAATCGTGTATAGTTTCTTTACTATGATTCTCCTTTCCCAAATGGGACCCCTAACCCTTCTTTTATAAGCTAGAAGAAGCTAGGTATTTGGTCGAATTTCCGGCCATGCATGGCTAAAAGGTTTAGTTAACTTACCCAAAGCTGTGTGTTCTGTCAACAACTTTTCTTTTTTCGTGCTTTTGTAGGTACATGTGGGATGTCTTGGGTTAGCTAGTGTGTACACGTGTGCAGTAATGTAGCATAGCATGTAGGCCTTTATAAAAGGGGTTTTTAAGAAGATTTGTTCAGCAGTGTTTTGCAAAGAAGGAATCTGAGATGACCTGATTCCAGATAAGCATGTCTGGTGCAAATTAGGGTTATAACATATGGGAGGAAGTGAAACACCTCCAGTAACATCCATGCCTAAGTGGTCTAACCCGCTGGAAGACGAATAGGTTTTCGGGTAGGAGCAGATAGTAGTGGGTGATGTGGTTGGAATGATGAGATATTTTCAGTGCATGTCTGAGGCACTGATTAGCAGTTTGGATAGAGATGAGGCCAGAGTTCTGACACCCCCTGAGGGTCCACTGTGCACTCTCGTCGATACTAGTAGCATACATAGTGAGCTCAAGAAGGTTAAATTTCCCGAGTTCTTTGGTGCCCCGGATAGCACAGTCGTTGAGGCATGGTTGGAGAATATGGTGATGTGATTTGCACTTCGTGACTATACCTCCAACATGAATATCAACATGGTGGTATTTCAACTAAAGGGGAGCACTCTTATATGGTGGAAGATGCTCCTACCGCAGCTGAAAATGGTCGTCGAAGACATCTCATTTGAACTATTCAAGGAACGGTTCCGAGAGAGGTACCTATCAAAGGAATTCATTGAGTGTCAGCTCAATGAGTTCAACTACTTATGGCAGGGAGACTATATAATACTCGAGTATGAGGCCCATTTTATGGAGCTGCTCCTTTATGCTTCACATCTTAACACTGAGAAACTTTAGGTCAATAGGTTTGTGTTTGGCCTTAATGGTAGCATACATGCAATGGTTAGGATTATTTTGCCTCAAACCTTGCATGATGCCATCTAGAAGGCCCTCATAGTAGAGGAGGAGCTTATCAGTGGGGGTAAGAGCAGGACTCCAATGAGACCAGCAAGGCAGGTGTCATCTTGTGCGCAGCAACATCAGACACTAGCCAGACATATGCCAGAATATTGGGGCTTCCAGAGGGGATCCACTTTCACTACACCTCAGCGATTGGTGCCTCAGCAGTGGAAACCTTGATGGGGACCACAACATTAGCAACAAAATCAACCACAACAACAACAGTTTAGGCATGTTTAGCAGAACAGACCAGGATTGGATTTCGATGGGCCATCATATTCTACTTCGGGTACCAGGAGTACTAGACCGAAGAAGGGCTGTTGGACATGTGGGGAGCCACACTACCAACACGACTTCCCTATGGAGAGGACAAGAGCATCTGGATTAGTTGGACCCACTACCATGGGAGATTTGGGCAAGGCCCATCGGATTCATGCAGTGGTGAATAACCGCCAGGAAGAGCACCATTCGACTGTGCTCAAGACGAAAGGTACCGTCGTTGACTAGACACTTAGTATTTTGATAGATCCTGGTGCTACCGAGAGTTTCATTTCTGGTAACGGTAGTTGAACACGATGAGTTTAGCTTCGTAGAGATGGCTTCGGGAGCCAAACAGAAGGTTGGGGGAAAGGTTACGAGCTGTATCCTTAACTTGGGAGAGTTTGTCACCAGGTCCAACCTGTACATCACGATCTTAGGATCTTATGACGTCATGATCGGTATGGACTGGTTGGAATCACATGAGGAGATACTCAACTGTAAGAAGAAACATTTGAGCTTGGTCGATGATGAGGGACAAGGACACGTGATTGTAGGATGGAACCAAGGATTTTCCCTGAGGTCCATCTCTTCCTTGTAGCTACAGAAGAGCATGCGCAAGGGATGTAATCTTTATTTGATCCTTGCGTTAAATGAGAGGGGAGTAACAGAGGGTCTAGAACAACTTTCGGTGGTGAGAGATTTTGCAAATGTCTTCCCAGAGGAGTTTGTTGGGATGTCGTTAAAGAGGGAATTGGAGTTTACTATAGACCTAAAATCGGGGATTGAACGAATAGCAAGAACGCCTTGTCGGATGTCAACCCTAGAGCTATAGTAGTTGAGAATGCAACTGAAGGAGTTGTTGGACTTGGGACTTATATGTCCAAGTGTGTCACAGTGGGGTGCACCTATTATTTTCATATGAAAGAAGGATGGGTCATGGAGACTCTACATTAACTATCATCAATTTAACAAGGCAATGATCAAGAATCAGTATCTATTGCCAAGAATTGATGATATGTTCAATCAAATGAAGGGCACGATGATGTTCTCAAAGATCGATTTGTGATCAGGATATCACCAGTTATGGATCAAGGATGATGATGTCCCTAAGACCACCTTTAAGACGAGGTTTGGACATTACAAGTTTATTGTTTTACCATTTGGACTGACAAACGCCCCAGGGGTATTTATGAGTTTGATGAATGGGGTGTTCCACGAGTAATTGGACAAGTTCATCCAAGTACTCATTGATGATATTTTGATTTACTCTTGGACGATGGAGGATCATGATGAGCACTTGCGCTTGGTACTACAGTGTCTGCGAGAGCAAAATTTGTATGGGAAGTTGTCCAAATGCTCATTTTATCAATCAAATATTCATTACTTAGGGCATATCATCTCCAGTGAAGGTATCGCCATGGATCCAACGAAGGTTAGGGTTTTTATGGAATGGCCTGCATCGACAAACGTCCCAGAAGTATGTAGTTTCATGGGTTTAGCAAGATATTATCGACGGTTTGTTGAGGGATTTTCGAAGATAGAAAATTTGATCACAGAATTGCAGAAGAAGAACAATTAGTTTGTTTGGACCAAGAAATGCGCAAAAGCATTTTGGAGGCTCAAGGAGCTGTTGACAACAACACTGATACTAAAGGTCCCTGACATGGACACAAACTTCTTGGTATGCACTGACGCATCCAAGGAAGGCTTAGGTGGATTCTTGATGCAAGACAATCGAGTGATCGCTTACATCTTGAGGAAACTGAGAAGGCATCAGGAGAACTACATGATCCATGATTTGGAGTTGTTAGCCATCGTTTATGCCTTGAAGGTTTGGAGACACTACCTTATTGGACAAAAATGTGAACTAAAGATGGACCACTGTGGACTACAACACCTCTTTACGTAAAGAGAACTGAATGCACGACAATGACATTGGTCAGAATTTCTTAGCGAGTACGACTTCGAGATCACTTACATAAAAGGAATAGTGAACTAAGTGGCAGATGCATTGAGTTAGAGACCACACATCTTTTCGGTGATGCCTCTTCAGATGAATCTATGTGAAAATATTCTAAACTTACAGTGTGACGATGACTGGTACAAAGAGGTCAAGGGTTTTATCAGACAAAACACAATGATGGTACCAAGATTTGAAGGATTTACGTTTGACGACGATGGATTATTGAGGTTTAAAAATCATATTTACGTACAATCAAATGATGAGTTGAGGAGCTTGATCCTAAGAGAGGCTCACAGAGAAGTCTACATTGCTCACCCGAGAGTCATGAAGATGAGGGAAGACCTTAAACCCTTATTCTTCTGGAATGGAATGAAGGCAGACATAGTAAACTGTATGGCCAGATGTCTAGAATGTCAGCAGGTAAAGGCTAAACATAGACATCCATCAGAATTACTACATCCACACATTATTCCAAAATCAAAATGGGAGGTTATTTTGATGGATTTTATTGTTGGATTGTCATCGATGGAAAGGAGACATGAATCGATTTTTTTAGTAGTAGACACTCTGATGAAGAGTGCTCACTTTATTCCTATGTGTACGATGTATCAGGCACCTGACATAGCTAGATTTTTCATCAGTGAGATTGTGAGGCTGCATGGTGTGCCTA
>JASDQU010330598.1:6155-16531 GCA_032191745.1 Picea mariana | reverse complement strand
AGAATTCAAACGTGAGTTTATGTCATATATTATATATAAATTAATCTATTATATAGTCTGGGCTTGTGAACGTCGATTCAAGCCGAAGGTCTGGCCAATGCAGACGAAGGCATTCCGAAGATGAAGACGAAGGTATTCCGTCTACTATGCAGTGGCATTCCCATTACTCTTCCAGCAAGATGTGAGTCACCATTTCAAAGAATGCGTTTGAAACATTCGAGTCTCGAGGGCATCCATTCGAGGAAGGGGCCAGGGCATCTGCAGACACACAGCACATTCAAAGGCATAGAGTGCAGTTTATAACAAACTGCGGCTTGGTTGCTGTAGCACCGGCCCTCTCATATAAGGTAAGCTTGGTTGCTGTAGCCCCGGCCCTCTCATATAAGGTAAGCTATAAACGGGAATAGCAATAGCAAATTTGCTCAATTCTCAGAGACAAATAAATTTCCCAAAAAGAATGAATTTAATTACATATTTTATATTTAAATGCGATTTTAATGTAAATGAGATGTAAATGAGATTCTTTCTCTTTCAGCCAAGTTTAATTCGCGAATCTAAACGAATTTGTTCTTCATCACTTCAAACTCTGTGAATTTCGAATTTAATGATGGAAATGTGTTGGATACGGTGTCAAAAATGTGCTTACAACTCAAGGTGTAGTCTCCATTGAATTACAATTGGAAGCATATATTTTACCAATTAAACACAACCTATGGTGTTGTTCACGTTATAGTTTTCTGCCTTTTGCACAAATCATTGCATTTCAGTGTAGATTGGAGGTAACGTAAGGAGTACACCAGGTTGTTTTGGGATTTAGACAAGAACAACTTTGGCTTTTTTGGTTGTTATTCTAGTTGAAGTGGGATGTAGACAATACTATTTTTCTTTATTATGTAGAATGAATCATGATATCCGTAGGTAAGAAGTTACATGCTTTGCAGTGGAAACCATTAGCATTTATGTCATGAGGGGAATTTTTAAAAAATGGTATAGTTCAGCTTGGATTTCTTCTTTATTGTAACTCTTATTACAGATTCCGCAGTCAACTTAGGCTTATCTTTCTGAAACATTGAATCTGTTTCTGTTGATTCTCACTTTTGTTGACATAGATTTCAATGATTATTTGTCAAGATTTTTCCGGGCTTTTGATTTATGAGCTTTTGGTAAATATTGAAACTCTTACTTATGTTTTTAGATAGATAGGAAGGAATCAGTATGCTATTCATGGGATGGAAGTAAAAGTTTATAACAGTCTACTTAGCATTGCATTTTACTGGTTAGAATATTGCCATAAGAATGGTGCATAAACGAATTCAAAGAATTTTCTATGAAAACTAATGGACCTTTTGTTGAAGTTACTGGGGAAGTATACTTGTACTCGGAAGGCTTTTTCGGTAGAACTCATTGTTATTTTGGAGTTGTTGCTCAGGATTCTGATACATAGACATTGCATGTTGGTTGCTTTAGGACCCTGCTGTGCGGTCACAGATATCAGGACAGTCACATTATTCTGCAGGCCCATTTTACACAACTGTATGTGATGAAGAACTCCATATTACCTTTTTTCCCTTTCATTTGACTAGATATAAGATATACCATGTTTTCAGTTGGTTTATACGTCTTTTAGGTTTATTTTGATAAAAAAGTTRTTTAGTTCTTCTGAAGAGTGTTTATTGTTTTTCATTACAGTCAATAAGCTTTTTGATGAGTATAATCTTCAGGAAAGAATCACWCGTGACAATTAGTGGCACCAGAATTATTGGAATTGTAAAATAGTTGATAATAGACATTCCTCGTAGTATGATTACAAATAATTGTAAAAGAACTCAGARCTGAAGGTCGTCTAGCAAGAGTTGTGAAAAAGTTGTCATTACAACAAATTAATTAGAGTGATTATTTGAGGGCTGATCTAATTTACATATGCACAACATATATCAAATTTTGAAAATGGGTTTACAAAGCATTCTAGAAAGTAACAACAATACAAAAGAAAACTGCAGTGACAATGTGTTAATACGGCCCTGAAGATATATTTTAAAGGTTGGGTAAAAGTGTGCGTAATCTTCCAAAAATGGTCATTTTCTCACATGCCATTACTTTTGATCCATTCAACTGAGAAATATTTATGTTTTGAAATTAACTTCAGTTATCCAAATCATTTAGTTGTCTAACCTTAATTAGTTTGAAATTTGAAATTGAAAATTCAAATATTGCCAATCATGGTTATATATGTTAAAATTATGCATGGGATTGCACAGCTTTGCTTCTGAAGTATAATGGCGATTAAATCTCCAGAGCACCAGACAATGCAGAGAACAAAGTATTTATTAGGAAGCAAACTATACAAATTTTCTGCCCTAGGGCAATTAATAGGCTCAGAAAATCTCACCTCTTTCCTAGAGACAATATTTCACCTCTTAACAACCACAATTCACCAGGCAATTCAAGAGAAAAGATACCAAAGTGTGCCAACAAGTTTCAGCCCTCTAGGGCAAGCTTATCTTGCATAAAACAGATTTGAAATTCACTTTATGACATCTGTAAATACAGCAGCAAATTTGCTCTATCTTCATCAATATTAATGTTAAATCACTTAACAATTAAAGTCTTAAACTTATGTCAAATTAGCAAGACATAGAAGTGTTGGAAATTACAAAACTATGAAAAAATAGATGGCTGAAAATCAAATGTGCAATAGAGACAAGTTTGGACAACTGAAAACTTCATATATATATATGTATAATGAGGATGTTGATTGATGACCATACCATAGCCTCATCTCATGTAGAAATTTCTGCTTGAATTGAATTTTAATACAAAACAGAGATTTCATCTCTTTTGACTAGAGGTTTCCCAGATCTTAACCCTGTGAATCTCAGCCTTAGGGCTGTTATGAAATAGAGTATAAAACAGCAATGAAAAGAGTACAATATTGAACTTTTTAACAGCCCAATCTAGTACAATATTTAACTTTCTAACAGCCCAGTCTTCTAGGCAATCCAAGGAGAAAAGATACCAAACAACCTGGATAAGTTTCAGCCCTCCAGGGCAACTTATCCCACATAAACCAGATCTGAAAATTCACTTTTACAGTAGTTATAACAGGTGTTAAATAGCAGGTATAGCAACAAGAAAACAGCTCTTAGGTTCTTCAATGATGATGTCAAATCACTTAACAATTGTCCTTTTACTTATGTCAAATCAAGACATATATAGCTGTAAATAACAACACATAAAAACATATATGGCTGAAAATAGGATCTGGAAATTACATAAGTTTTGGATAGCTGAAAACTTCTTTAATATGCTCACATGAAGTTCATGTACATACCATAGCCTTCTTTCAAAGCTAGTACAAGTCCACTAGATCACCAAAACCCTAGCTAGGGAAAACATAAAAACTCTAGCTCAACCAAGGAGCTACAACATGTAAGAATCACTCCAACAAGTCCTTCAAAGCAAGATTCCTCTTTTGTTCTTCTTCTCCACCAAAGATACCCTAGGGTTTTATCACAAAACCCTAATCTCAAATCTCAAGTGATAAACCCTAACCCAAGACTTCCTAGACGCTCCAAGATACCCCAAGAAGACCAAGAAACCCTATTGACTCCAATAGAGAGATAAGTGAAGAACCAAGAGAGATAAGATAATAGATAATTTTATTAATGTTTGACCTATGACCACAAAAGTAGGTCAGAGGGACTACTGAGTACAATGTCATTACAAAGCAGGAGTACCAAAAGGTCTTCTATAAAAGGCAAGATGCTGAAAGTAAATTATGTTGGAGATACTTCACACACACCTATGATTTTTTTTCCCTAAGGTTTTCCCTATGTTTATCAGTCATTATTCAGTCTCCTATAGTTTAGGGAGAATATTCCTTTTCTTACGTTTTAAGGGAATATTCTCTTCAGTTCACACTTCAGTTTGATCAGTTGAGTGGAGTCTAGATGCTACATTGGTTTCATCACCATGTGGCATTGGGATCAACAACAACTAATGCCCGTTGTCCTTGGGATCATCACCAGACTAGTGCATTACTCATGATTCCCTGATCTCCTCCTCACTTCACTCCGTTTCAGTCAGTTAACTGAAGATTGAGAGACTAGTTAACTCAGACTAGGTGGTAGTTAACTTCCGTAACTGCCTGAGAGACTAGACTATGTGGTTGTTTATTGCCATAATTGTCGGTGTGTATTCAGATCACTCTAGACCACCACTATGGCGCATTGGCTTCTCCTCCAGTGTGCATTAGTTGAGTTATACAGAGTATATCATGCGTAAATTATTATTCATTCATTTGGTTAATGCAAATTCTTTGTTCTCACTCTCTCGTTTCTCTCTTCTCTCATTTTTCTGTAAACTGTGTATGTCATTTGCTAGCTAGATCTTATCTGTGCAGGTTCATTCACATTTACATGGTATCAAAGCCGACAGATTGCTAGGAAAAAGACACACCAGTTTTTTTTTGCAGGTACTGAAGATTGAAGATAGCGGGAAAAATGGAATTTCCAAAAGAATTCATTCTCACACCGTACAATTTCTTTGCATGGAAGGAAAATATGATAGTGCATCTTCGAGGAAGAGAATTATACAGGTTAACTATGGACACAGAGACTGAACCCACATCAGCCATAGAAAAATCCAAGTATYTGAATCGAATGGACAAAGCGTTTGGAACTATTTGCAGTCTCATTTCTCCTGAACTCCTCTTTCACATATCCTCTTGTAAAACCCCCAATGAAGCCTGGACCACCATGGAAGGGMTTTTTGGCAAACAGGACGAGATGAGGGGACACATGCTTGAGGTGGAATTGCTCACTTTGGATCCAAAAACCTTCGACAATCTCCAAGATTTCTTTACCAAAATAAGGATTTGTTGTCACAACTCGGCTTGCGGGGTTGATAAATATAAGGAGGAGAAACCAATGGTTTTTACCATTCTCTCCAAACTTGGTCCGAAATACTCAGTGCTTGTATCCACATTTCATTTAGTTGGGCTCGCCTCTAGAGCTACTTGGAAAATGCCTTCTCTTGAGGTCTTTATCGAGTCTGACGCAAGAGTTGAACAAGCTCATCAACATGGGCAAAATCAAAGGCCCAAAGGCGCATGCACTTGGTGTGCGAGATGGTAGCAATCATCCAAATTAGAAATCTAAAGATAAAGACAAAAGGAAAGCACATGCAAATCCAATAAAGGAAGGGTTCTCGAAACCCTTCAACGATGCCTTTGGATCCAAGGTGGAAAGGGAAGAAAAGGGGAGAAATGCACATACTTCCATAAAGGATTCCATTCAGAATTCGCATGTATGCAGAAATAGATAGATCAGATGGCCCAAATACTTCAACAAAACAACCTTGGACATCGCATCCCCGAGGGTACCAAGAAGAAGAAGCCAGAAGATCAGAATCCCAAGAAAGGCAATTCTAGCTATGCTTTGGTTGTCATTAACTCCTCTCCCAATGCTTGTATTGTAGATTCAGGTGCATCACACCACATGGCTGCCACAAAAGAAGTCTACTCTTCATTGGACGCATGCAAAGGTCCTCCTATTCTGACGGGGGACAACTATCAGGTCGAGGTCACGGGCAAAGGAAGAATTGAACTCACAAACAGAAGCTTCGAGAGTGTGTTACAAAACTTTCCGTCAATCTTCTCTACGTGTATTAGATGACAAACTCCGACACCAGAAAGAGAGTAATATTCACACCTGATGCAATGGATATCTATGACATGCAAACCAATTTCAGGGTTGCTACTGGTGAGGTAAATCATCAATCCAGACTCTACACACTTTTTGAATTTATTGAGCCAGATTCTGCATTACTTCTTACCCATGCTGATGAAAGTAGTAGGATATGGCATGAAGGGTTTGAACTTAGGGCTTTTAAATTTCAGATATATGCAACAACTTAGCAAGCAGGAAATGGTTGATGGTCTACCTGACATCCCACTTCTCCAAAGGAATTTGTGAGGGATGTGTTCTTGGAAAATACCCTCAAGATAAATTTGACAAAGGAAAGACTTAGAAGGCCTCATTTCCTTTAAATTTGATCCATAGTGATCTAATGGGCCCTTTTTCGAATCCATCAATCAGTAATGCAAGGTAGTGCTCATTTTTGTTGATGATTTCTCATGCTTCACATGGACTTTCTTTCTCAGGAAAAATTAGAGGTCTTTCAACACTTCAAAGATTTCAAAGCCCTTGTTGAAACACAGTCAGGAAAGAAGATCAAAGCCCTCCAAACAGATAATGGGGGGTAGTATGTCAACCATCAGATATAAAATCTTTGTCTTGAAGCCGAGATTGAGTTGTAGAACATGGTTCCTTATACTTTGCAGCAAAATGGAGTTGNGGAAGAAAAGGGGAGAAATGCACATACTTCCATAAAGGATTCCATTCAGAATTCGCATGTATGCAGAAATAGATAGATCAGATGGCCCAAATACTTCAACAAAACAACCTTGGAGATCGCATCCCCGAGGGTACCAAGAAGAAGAAGCCAGAAGATCAGAATCCCAAGAAAGGCAATTCTAGCTATGCTTTGGTTGTCATCAACTCCTCTCCCAATGCTTGTATTGTAAATTCAGGTGCATCACACCACATGGCTGCCACAAAAGAAGTCTACTCTTCATTGGACGCATGCAAAGGTCCTCCTATTCTGACGGGGGACAACTATCAGGTCGAGGTCACGGGCAAAGGAAGAATTGAACTCACAAACAGAAGCTTCGAGAATGTGCTACAAAACTTTCCGTCAATCTTCTCTACGTGTATTAGATGACAAACTCCGACACCAGAAAGAGAGTAATATTCACACCTGATGCAATGGATATCTATGACATGCAAACCAATTTCAGGGTTGCTACTGGTGAGGTAAATCATCAATCCAGACTCTACACACTTTCTGAATTTATTGAGCCAGATTCTGCATTACTTCTTACCCATGCTGATGAAAGTAGTACGATATGGCACGAAGGGTTCGAACTTAGGGCTTTTAAATTTCAGATATATGCAACAACTTAGCAAGCAGGAAATGGTTGATGGTCTACCTGACATCCCACTTCTCCAAAGGAATTTGTGAGGGATGTGTTCTTGGAAAATACCCTCAAGATAAATTCGACAAAGGAAAGACTTAGAAGGCCTCATTTCCTTTAAATTTGATCCATAGTGATCTAATGGGCCCTTTTTTGAATCCATCAATCAGTAATGCAAGGTAGTGCTCATTTTTGTTGATGATTTCTTACGCTTCACATGGACTTTCTTTCTCAGGAAAAATTAGAGGTCTTTCAACACCTCAAAGATTTCAAAGCCCTTGTTGAAACACAGTCAGGAAAGAAGATCAAAGCCCTCCAAACAGATAATGGGGGGTAGTATGTCAACCATCAGATATAAAATCTTTGTCTTGAAGCCGAGATTGAGTTGTAGAACATGGTTCCTTATACTTTGCAGCAAAATGGAGTTGCTGAGTGGAAAAATAGATCTCTGAAAGAGATGGCATCTTGCATGCTACATGCAAAATCACTTCCACAGAGATTATGGGCTGAAGCACTTAATTGTGCAACCTACATCCAAAACAGATCTCCCCATAGATCTGTCAAGGATAAGACCCCCTACGAGGCTTGGAGTGGCCTCAAATCGGAAGTGACCCACTTTCATATATTCGGTTCTCATGCATGGCCTAGGATTCCCTCTGAGAAGAGGAAGGCACTTGATCCACAGAGCACATAGTGTATCTTTGTTGGGTACTCTGACGGTGTGAAGGGATAAAGACTCATTGATCTCTCCTTGGATTGGCTCATCATTGAGAGTAGTGTCCAATTTGAGGAAAGTATCTCGCATGTACCTCAACAACCACATGCAAACACTCTTGTTTTGTTGATGATTGCAACTATGTGAGACATTCTTTAGCTTACAAACCTGAGAGATGTTGATGATTGCAGCTATGCGAGACATTCTCCAGCTTACAAACCTGAGAGAAAGCCCTTGAGAGGTGTGTGTGGTTCCTATTTGAGACAGAGCTAGAACGTAGAGATGACCTCCTCCTTACAGAGAGTTGAGAAGAACTCCAGATGATTCTTCTGTGTAACACAGTGAGAAAGGAGATCTGTTGAGTTGGACGTGCCTGTGGCTGAGCACAAGGTGAACGTGTGAAATCCCAAAGTGCTGGGTGCATCGTCACGAGAACAGAAATGAAGATGATGTATTAGCCTCCTCTGAGTAGAAGAGTTGACGAGAAACTCCAGATGACTCTCCTGTGTAATGCAGTGGGAAATAAGATCTGTTGAGTGGACGTGCCTGTGGACGAGCACAAGTGAACATGATCATAGTGGCTGAGCACTAGTGTCTTTTGTGTAATGCAGTGAGCCAGTGATATGGACATCCCTATGGATGTGCCCCTAGTGGATGAGCACTAGTGGGTGTATAAGATCCCTTACTATATTGTTCAAGAGTCAGACCTGCCTGTAACCCTAGTTGTAATGTAAAGGGTACAGGTCGGCCCCATCTTAATGTGCCTGGTAATTAATGTAAAAGATAGTTAATTTGGTTAATATTAATTATATTATGAGCTAGTGAGGTCGGCCCTGTTGTGCCAATAGACACTTCTGTTGACAGGTTCAGTCTAGTATAAGTAAAGGTAAATTTCCCATTGAGGAATCATATCTTTCATGTGAGTTTGGAAATTTCAGCAAGTACACCTTCTTGGGAAAAGTGCGCACCTCTCTTGGGCGCTAGTCTTCTACAGTGTGCTAGGTTTTTCTTGGTGGTGAAGGTATTTCTCTTGAAGAATATAGCAAAGGATTTGGCTGGGTTTTCTTCCATTGTTGAGAAGGGTTTCCCATGATACTTCTTCTTGTGATCTTGGTTGTTGCAACATTAATGGTTATCGTTAAATGCTAAAAATATGGAATGAACTTCATGCTTAACCTTGCTGATTGAAAAATCAACATGTATCCGAGCATAGGTCTTGAAAGAACCCATTGCACAAGCATCTACCAAGTCTCCTCACTTTTGCAGAACCGTACGACCCTCCTAGGGTTTTCAGAAAAATCTGTACGACCCTCTTTTCAGTGGTGTTCTAGCCCTTAATACTTGGATGTTGGGGCTATTTTTGACATAGAAGAGTACGACCTCCTCTAGCGCATCTCCAAAAGCTCTTAAAATCAAATTCCGAGGATTTTGAGTTTTTGGCCCTAGGGTGCCAAAATTTCCTGCAGAATCTTGATCTTAGATTTCTGGAACTTCTTGAAGAAAAGTTTTTCTTAAATCAACAAGCATATCTGTGACACTATCAAGTTGATTGTTGGCAGTCATAAGTCCAACATAATCCAAGGTTACTAATTCAACCTAATCATTAGGTTTTCAAAATCCAGGTGGCGAGAGTTTGAAGAAACCAAACAAATGAAGAACAAAGCCTTAGTAGAAGATAGGCTTGATGGAGCAAGCAACTTCAGTGCCTGGAAATCAAGGCTTGAGGTCACCCTTGAAGAAGATGATTGTTTGGATGTGGTAACTAAAACCTTACCAGACACAACTACAAATGGTGATGCTGATATATTTTATTTTTGCATTAAATGTTGTTCAGAATCCTTATGTTTTAGTTCTGAAATGTTGTTTACATGCTGAGCATTTATGGCTGTCATAAAACTGGGTTTTGGGCATTAAACACTGATAAAAATCAGCGAGACTTGAAAATGTGTGGGGTCTGAAAATTTACATGGTATCAGAGCTGAGTTAAAGAAAAGTGCAGACTTATATAAGCAAGACAGAAAAGAGGACACAAGTTACTTCACCGGACATAATTTTGAAATTTTTATTTTCAGCTGAGAAGGGTCAATGGCTACTGGTTTAAGGGTTGAGGACAGACTTGATGGGGCAGTAAATTTTGCTGCTTGGAAGGAGAGAATGATTTTGCTAGTGCAGGAAAGTGAGTTATGGGACATTGTTGAGAACTGCACAACAAACCCAATGAATGTACCTACAGATCCTACTCTTCTAGCAACCTACACCAAGAAGAGTATCAAGGCTAAAAGAATCATCCTTGATGCCATCAAGGACCATTTGATTCCTCATGTGACTGGGAAGACAAATGCCTATGATATGTTGGAGTGCTTAACGAAGTTGTATCAAAGCACAAATGAGAACTGGAAGATGGTTTTGAGAGAGAAACTGAAAAGCATTAAAATGACCAAGGCTGAAAATGTGGTCACATATCTTACCAGGTTGACACACGCGAGAGATGAACTTGGAGCAGTTGGGGAAGCCGTTGCTGATAGTGAACTTGTGAGGACAACATTGAATGGGGTGACCAAACAATGGGCTGTTTTTGTTGAGGGCATTGTGACTAGGGAGAATCTTCCCAAGTGGGAGCGTGTT
>JASDQU010330596.1:0-12929 GCA_032191745.1 Picea mariana | reverse complement strand
CAGTCTGTAGGAAAAAGGAACCATGAACTTTCCTTCGGGAGCCACTAAAAGCACTCCTGCACCAGCCCCTTCACAAGATGAGGCACCGTCAAAATACATTTTCCAGACATCGGTGCTACATAGATCCCCTGTCATATAAATTGACTCTTCCTGCTCTATATCATTTTCCTCCTGACAACCATTTAAACCATCATCAAAAGATAAGATACAATTTCCTAAATCTTGATCCGCAATATAAATAGGGAAATTGTTTGAGTTTTGAGGGTCGCTTACCGTATAGGCTAATCTCGTTTCTTTGTACAACTGAGTAAACTGACCACCAAACACAGGAATTGTGGCGAACGTCATATCCAATTGAAGAGAACCCCCCAGCTTGGCTCCCCATGACCTAGACAACAGTAAGCCATACTTAGGGGGGATATCTGCGATAACCACATCCATCAGGATACTCTTAATTGGGACCTGTGCCAGGGTAACTACTAAGTCCTTTATCATTCCCATACACTTAAACCTTCTTGAATCAAAAGAGTAAAGGTCTCCATAAGGTCTGGTGATCTGGAGACCCAATTTTTCCATAATAATTTTAGGCATTACGTTATGGGAGGCTCCAGAGTCTAACATGCAATTATGTAGCAATTGATCATATACATTTAAAGTGATATAAAAGGGAGCAATAGTATCTTTGGCCCCTTCAAAATGCGGGCCAAAAGTGATGTTAGGTTTGTCATCTTCCAGGTTTAAGACGTCCAACCATCACTTTGGTAATCTGCTTCCGATAAACGAGGTTTTTTGCTAATTCTACCAGAGGGATTGGTATCTTAATTTTATTTATCTCGTTTTCAAAACTGAAAGTTTCGCTCACTTTGTCTATTTCTTTGGTTGAGACTTCCAAATCCTTCCTTTCCGATTTATTCATCTGGACCGCTTTATTACTCATGGTCTTGGTTGGAGACATAATTTTCTTTGCCGTTTCAGTTCCTTGTGCTTGGGTCTCAACTTTTCCCACTTCGGACTCTTGTGTGCTTACTACTTTCATTTTGCTATTGGGTAATAAGTTCTCTTCCAGAGTAGGCTCATAAGTTTGACCTCTTTGGAGGATTTTCTTGGGTTGAGCAGTTGAGATGGGCTTACTCTTAGATCTTAAGTTGTACTTAGGTTGAATCTCAGCCATTATCATCTCAGCTTCTTGTTGAGATTCGCAAAGGTCAGTATGATCACTTTCTTCACCCTTATTCGACGGTTGTTGAGTGCTTAGATATTTCTCATAATCTTCTCTAGTTAGATACGGTTGTGTGCAGTCATCACTGAAGTTTGTGACATCATTATCGAAATCTATGAAATCTTGGAGATCATTTTCTCCTATAAAATTTTCGCTCTTTAAGGGAGATTGTAATTTTTTATCTTCGTTTTTTATTTGTCTTTGCTGGTTCGGGGGGTTGGGGTTCCTCTTGAAATCCTTTTTGGGGAAAGAATCATCTTTGGCCTATTCGAGCTCCATTCTGGATATTTTATTAGACAGTTCTTTAATTACTCTGGCCATATCTTCTACCCTATCATCTGTGGATCTATTAGACCCTGGCGGACCAACTTGTTCTCTAAAGAGTTTAGTTTCTCGGTTTCCCATTTCTACTTTAGCTTTAAGATTACCCGAAGCCATCATATTAGAATTGATTTATACTACATCGTCCTGCATTCGGTTTAGGGTCGCTCCCCTTCTTTCTCACAAAAGGAGTGTGAAATCCAGTTCGAAAGCCCCAACAAAAGTTACTTTGGCCGCGGGTTGGGACGGTTTAACCTCGGTTGGGATTTTGTTATACAGTTTGTTAAATCTTTGAATAAATTCCATGACTGTTTCTGAATTCTTTTTTCTTAAAGACCCAAATTCGGTTAAATAATATAGATGGTATTTTCTCTCGCCCCATTGTCTGAGGAAAGCATCTTTCAAAGCATCATAAGACAAGATAGATGCTGCAAGTAGGCTCCGAAACCAAGTTTGGACCTAGCCTTCGAAGGTTTGGACAAGAAGTCTCGAATATACATCCTCATGTTCGATACCTAAGATATCTGCGAATTGATCAAATAAATTAATGTGCTCGGTCGCTGTCAGATCCCCTTCCCCAGTAAATTTTGGTAAATTTTTTATGTAATTTTCGGGAAGGTTGTGTAGAGGGACAAGCAATACCAAGGGAGCATATCTGGCTGCAACTTTTGCAAACACTCTGGGAGGGGGGGCAGGCCCTTGGCCTCCATCTCCTCCTAGAGGGGCTCCTCCCCCTCCTCCTCCGAAAAACCCTCCACCTCCTCCTCCGGCGGCTGCCATCATTATTAGTGGAAAGTCGTAAAGGGGGTTTCAGAAAATTAAAAGTGAATCTTTATGTTCTTCGTGAAGAGGAAAATCTAGCGATGAATGATAAGGAATGCGAGGACTTAGTTCCTTAGATTTGCAAGAGACGAAATCAGGAGAACTGACAGGTGTGGAAACTGAATGTGTAACACACTCTTCTGAAATAGGTGGGGTCGGGAAATTTAACCGAAGGAAAGATGGTATGTCAAATGTCGACGAACCTTCAAGAGGGTCCTTTCCTTTGGGTACTAAGGGGATTGTTGGATGAATCTCACTCCTATCCTCAGATCAGTTTGACGTCAAATCTTTAGTGTCAGAGAGAGGACTGAGCAAAGTTGAGGGTTCAGAAGAACTCTAAGTCTTCATTTGTGGGGTTCTAAGTTTGTAAACTGCAGCGGTTGGCTTAAGAGAGCCTCTCTCCTTTAGAATCTTCTCGGGATCGTTAACGAGTGTAATCTGCTTACCATCCAGGTTTTGTCTGGTATTCCTTCGACTAGATGCCAGTTTATTATTCATGGAGTCGCCAAGTGAAAGATTAGAAAGCCTTAAAAAAGGTGTGTACTCTTTGTTCACTATCAAAGGGTAACACTTTCAATGAAAAACAAATGTCATTTTCCCAGGGAAAAATATTTCGTAACTTCGGTCCCCAAAAACGGTGCCAGAAAGATGTTGTTACAGAGTCTGTACTTAAGGCTTAGAAGTACAATGTCTAGGCATCCGAAAGTGGGTAAAGGGTGGAGAAGAGAGAAACGTCAACCTTCGGCAAAGGAAACTAGGGAAGATTTCTACGTTGGCATTGTCTAGCTTCCAACTATTCCTGGATGGTTATATCCTGTTCAATTGTTGCCCATGAACGTTCAAGTTCAAACCGAGTAGTAGTTGTTTTAAGAATAGTATCAAAAAGGTTTAAAGCAATGTGTGTTTGATTTGATAATCTGGGTTCGATATTGGGTTGTGTTGGTACAGGGACAGTCATGGAGGAACAGTAAAAATAAGAAAACTTCAAAGGGAAATTAAGTGCTATCTCAATTCAGTCGTAGTAAAAGAGAGTTTACGGTTTCAGGAATAAAATAGGGGTGCAAATCAAAGGCTCTTTCCCATAACTGAGTTATATCTTAATAAAATGTATGAGGTGGGAGAAAAACATTTAGCTGTCTATCAAATAAGGCTCCTATCAAGGGAGAATCTCACGTATAGACAGAGGAAGAAAAATGTGAGGAAATGACCCGATGAAGCATGAAATATATATAGAATTCTGAAAGTGTTGATTGGTCTTACACCTGCTGATAGTTGGTACAGAGGAAAAACAGTAAACAATTATAGAAAACCAAAATTCATTCGCTATAGTAGAGGTTGTACTAAATTATAGCGAAGCATTCATCAGATAAGAATATGAAACGAAACGAAAAATGAGATACAAGAAAACAAACTCATAACACAGTCGTGATGGAATTGAGAATCTTCAGATTTGCTTTGTATTAACTCTTAGAGTGTAAAAACTCTGTTACAATTGACACAAAAAGGTCCATCCCTTTTTCCTTCTTTCTATGTTATATTTATACAGTTTTACAATAAGATAGAATCTCAATCGTTACAAAATTTTGGTTATGATAGGGAGGAGAGAAATCGCTCCATTTCTTCTTCTCTGTCTTCACTTGGTGCCAGACGTTTGTCCTCACGCGTGCTTGGTACAAGTGACACATCTTTCAACTAGCTGAGATATCAGCCTTGACGATTCTGCTTGATAGTTGGCTTCAAAAGAGTAACAGTCTTGGGCTAACTGTGGCAGCCTGTCTTCCATCTGTTTGTCTATGATGTCGATAGCGCATAATTGCGCGCTTGGTTTGATCATACATTTGTCTATTTGGACTATGTCTTCCATAGTCACTTGGGAGATCTCAACCGAATCTCTTTCCTCTTTTTCCTTTAGATCAAGCGAGATTTTTTCCATATTCATTTGAATCAACGCCTCAGCATTACCCCCGCTATCAATGCCTAGAAGATTTCCATCTACAGAACTGAAGGCCTCTTCTAAGGAATTCGTTACCTTTTTGGCTTGCATCTTGCCTTCTGCGATGCTGTGCTCCCATTCTTTTAATAGAATGTTTCCTCTGGTCTGCTCCGAAATGGTGAACCTGTGAGTACTTCCCGAATCCCTGTTGTTTGTGGCTATTACAGCCTCTTGGAAGACGACCCGTGCTGCTCCAGCTTCCCTTTTTCTAGCAGATAAGTTCTTCGAAACCTGGTTGACTAGCAAACAGTTGTCTTGGATCGCTTTAACCTTGGTGAGTAAATTTCGTTGGGCCTCCAAGACTCTACTCTGAATATCCATCGCCTGGGATTGGAATATCCCAATATTTATCACTTTGCTTTCAGTGATCTCCACCCTAGCCTATAGCTATTCGATCAAATCCTTTCGCTGACTTGCTTGCACTTGACCATCCCATACCACCAACTATGCTTGCTCGAGCTTAGTCTTGAGTAGCTCTATCTCATTTTTATCGGCCAACCTGGCCTTCTCTATTCCTACGCTCACCTGGTCTTTGGCAGTCTCTGTTGCTGTGGCTAGTCTGGCTTCAAGGGTCTTGATGAGGCAATTTTTTCATTTAAGCTGGTTTTTCAAAAGCCGACTAAAAATTGATTCGCCGAGGCATATGCTCCTAATGTCCCTGTTATTTCAGTCGTGAATTGTTCATTCTTCTTGTCCTTCCCATCAGTTATCACTTTGTATTTCTTGGTTGTTGACTCTCCTTCGTGATAGAATTCCCTCTTTACCACTGCCTTTCTCTTCTTATCGAAAAATAACTCATTCGGATGGAGCTCTTCTACCCTTATAGGCCTCAACTCTTCATTGAAGATCCACCCTGCATCAATATTTCCCTGAGTTGACTGCAAGGGAGTAACTAATGTGATAGGTTCTTCGATCTGCTTCGCTGATTTCCCCAGAGTAGTAACCAGACTCTGCTTCTTCAACGGGTCAGGAGTCTTAATCTCTGCCTTCAAATTCTTAGTTTTCTCTCCCTTGTCCTGGTGTTTTTCCCGATCGGGAGTCGCATCCTTAGAGCCTTCGGCATCTTTTTGTTTCCCCTTCGCCGTACTTGGACTCTCACCCCACAACACTGTGGGAAGACAACTGTGTCGATGTTCCTGAAACTTCAGAACATCGGCTCTCTCCTTTGGTGCTAAGGTTTGTATCTGAGATAGAATCTCGACATAGGACCTTGTGCCTCAGAAAATGTCATCCGAGGGTTAATTCTCGTGCTCAAATCTCTTGAGCCTACAACTAGCCAAATGATTGCTCACAACCCTTTGCGGATCGTGCTTCTTGTATTCAATGAGGACCAAATTTAGGTCTTCCAGGGCTACTTCCTCAGCTTTGGCATGCCCAAAATCTAATAAAGAATATGAATTTAAATGAACAGGAAAAGGTGGCCATACCTTCTTTGAGTATCCCTTAAGCTCCTTGCTTATACCACCAATTATTGTTTGTCTAGCAACCTCGTGACAATCCAACTTGTCGGGAATGAACAATGGAAATACATGCGGAGGAACAGAAGCCCTGAAAACTCTAAGATATGAAAATTCAGCTTCTACATACCAGTCGGCTATGCTGCTCAAATTTGTCACTATACTTTCCGATATCCTGGGTGGCGGGTGACCGAAAATATTGACATGCAGAGGCACCATCACCCAGTTGAAGATTTCATATATGAAATTTACTGCTTTGTTTTCCCACAATTTCACATGATAAATGTGGATAGGCTCATCTTCTGCTGGAGTCCAGCTCCATCTCATTAAGGCAAATGGTGTTAAAAAACGCTCGACGTCCATAATGTATGTAGACATGAAAAATGAAGAAGCCTTTCCGCTTTCTTTCTACTCCCGATACTTTGTGACTCGACTGGTTAAGCTATCAGACAACATTTTTTCCCAGTTGAAGGAACTACCTTCGGCGACCCGAAACATTAGAGGCATCCATGGGAGAAAGAAATTTGAGGTGTCCTCTCTCCCGTACAATCTGCATGTCATCATAGCTACATGCTTGTATTGTAGTTCTAAGGAAGCTGTTGAATATATGCCGTGGCTGTCAGCCCTGAACTTCGCGGCGTGCGAAACCCAATATTTTATTAAGTTGGACATGGTTTTATCATACTGTACACATTCCTTCTGTTTGAACTCGTCCAAGAATTTGGCACCATATGTATAGTCGGACGTTGTGGGCAACTTATACATTGCAGATGCTCAGGCCTGAAAGTCCCGATGGTGACCTTCTGCTCATTCATGATGGTCCTAGTTGGTATGTCCACATGGTATAATGCACATCGGACCATATCATAATATGGAAGCAATCATGGCTTGGCTGCTACTTTATGCATTCCAGATTGAATGATGATCTTATACTTGGTGGTTATGTCATCTTTTTCATTGTCGCTGGAGTCATCGGAATAATCCACCAATTCGGCCTGCAGAACATCAGAGATGAACGACCAATTCGGGACCGAGTCGATACTTCAAGGCGAAGTATCAGCGACATTGTCCGAACCTTGTCCTGAAACATCTACATTGGCCTTGGATGCTTTTCACGGGGCCATGCCTAGAGACTCTGCTTTAGCTCTTTTGCGATAAAAATACATATACATACAGAAGTTAACTCACTGAGAAAATGTGTTCTGCGTAATATGAAAATGCATTTGTTATAATGAACCAAAACTCTTATATATATTCAAAAACTTGGTACCTTTCAGAACAGGTCTGTCAAATCATGTTTGGAAATAAATTTTTCCATAAAAATACGATCTTTATTCGTCGATTTTCCCTATTTCCTAATTAATGCCATAAATTTTGGCGGTTTGAAATGTCAGTTGGCACATGGAAGGAATAAGTCTACCTCGTAAAATGTGCAAGCATCAAAACACGGGATAGATTGATTTAGCTTAATTAATCCGATTTTACCAATGTTAATTTATTTTTCGGTACACGTTGTATCAAAATTTTTTCTTTAACTCTTTGAACCCCTGACCCCCGAATTTGCGATGATCAATTTTGGTTAACAAAACCGCAATTGTGATTAGGCGCTTAATTGACTTCGTAATTACTTATATTCGCCATATTGCAACTCGGAGCTTTGAAGGTAAGTTCCCGGGAAGTTTGCATGTCGAGCTGCAAAACTGCGAGATCGCGATAATACGACTTAATTAAAAGGGAAGATAAACTCGGATTAAGTGATTAATTAATTATGTTCATATCCTTATCATGATTTCGTGAGTCAGGGCTTAGACAGTGTAACTTTTAAAAAAGAAAACGCCAAGTGGCGAATTGCCGATAGAAGGTTACCATGGTTTAGCTTTTACTTTTAACCTTGACACGGGTTACTAAAATAAGGACTTCGTGGTCTCGGCTATCGGAGCTACGACAATAAATTTATGGATTTGGTTAATGCTGATGTGCGAAAACCTGATGACGTTTAATCATGATTTAGGAAAACTTTACTCTCGTTACTGCCCTGGGTGAAATTTTAAAGCGATTTCATTGTTTCGTTACTCGGGACTTATGAGCTACGTGATCTATAGAATCCAACACGTGAAATTCCGAGGTAGAACAAAAGGGGGGAAAAGATTTTTGCCGGAAATTACAACTTGCTTTGAGAGTATGATAGTCATCATTGTTTGCGTGATACGACTTCAGAGATTTTGAAACCACAGACGGAGGATACGAAAACCATCTTTTGATTTGGAGCATTAAGACATGAAATTTGAGACAGGCTATAAAAAACAAAGGGGGCTCCAACAGGCACTCTGGCCTCTCATCATTGTAACAATACATTATTTAAAATGGGGGTCCAAAACCTGGGGTGTTACATCCCCTCCCCCTTATTTTGGCACTGTCCTCAGTGCATATACGAAATAGAGATCAAATCTCAAATTTATTCAAAATGTTGTGGGTACTCTGCTTGCATGGCATCTTCATGATCCCAAGTAGAATCTTCAGAACCATAGCAGGTCCACTAAACTTTTATCAGCTCTATAACTGAATTCTGGAGCATTTTTACCTTTCTGTTCAATACCCGCATTGGTTGAACCTGAAAATCTCCCTCTGTCTCTACCTAAATCAGACACCAATCAATAACATGGTTAGGATCATGTACATATTTCTTCAGTAAACAGACATGAAATACATTATGCACATTCATGGAAGCAGGCAATGCAAGTATGTATGCAACTGACCCTACTCTATCCAATATTTCAAATGGACCACAGAATCTAGTTGCCAACTTTGTACAACTACCCAATTTCAAAGAGCTTTTCTTGGGCTTCACTTTCAAAAGTACATGCTACCCTACTTTAAACCCTCTAGTTTTCCCATTCTTGTCTGCATAAACTTGTTGTCTATCCTAAGATACCTTTAAATTCTACTTGATCTTGACCACCTGGTCTTCCATATCCTTGAGCAACTCCAGCCCAAGTACCACTCTATCTACTGGATTGTCCCAACTTACTGGAGGATCACATTTCCTACTGTACAAGGCTTCAAATGGGATCATTCTCAATGAAGCTTGATACCCATTATTATATTCAAACTCAACCAAGTGTAAGTAATCTTCCCGCTTAGATGGCTTATCCATCACATACATTCTCAACATATCTTCAATTATTCGATTGACTCTCTCTGTTTTCCCATCTGTCTAGGGATGATATGTTGTGATAAAGTTTAGATTTGTGCCAAATCCTTTAAACAATCCCCTCCAGAAATTGGAGGTAAACTTTGTGTTAGTTACTCTCCTCTATTCTAATCGAAGCTTCTTATTGACCCAGGGTTCATGTCTTTCGGGTTTCCAACAAAGACTATAAAACTATCGACCCTCCTAGTAAACCGGAAGGAAACACAACACACAGAATGTACTGCGCAGTCTCACCCGAGATAGCTTTAATGGGTGGTTGTAAGCCTTAGGCGTTTAGAGATAAGGATTGAGTATGAGGAATGAGATCTGTATTCAGATCCATTTACTATAAATTGTTATTGTAACCTAGTATTATTCACAACCGTGCATTACCTTCAACAACTTATCTCATTAATAATGCAACCATATTTCATATCAATATAATAGTCCATTCATTCATTAAGAACACTATTTAACTATTGAAAAGAGGATAAAGATATGCATGCATTCATCACATTACAAAGATATTACCGTGGTTCACCCCTCCTGGGATACGTCTACAAATATTTGTCTCTCGACTCTTTTATTATGGTAGTTCTGCATCTACAACGCCACATGCTTACAATTCTCCTCAGATGGGTAAGATCTATATGAGGTGAACTAGACTGCACCAGGCTCCTCCACCTGTGATCTAATCCTCAAGATCTACCTTATCTCCTCTCCTCTAGCTCAACATATTACAAAATATTTTGTACCCAAAATATTACATATCGCATCAACTCATGCATATCTACAATAATGCAAAGCCAACTACTAATTAAATCAGAACAACTACAAACTCCCTCAAAAATATAGAACTCGTCCACGATACCTCAATATTGGTATTTATACATCTTTGGCTCTTCAGCCATTACAATTCATTACCAAAACCCTAACCCTACCGACATTAGGTATTCCTCCCATGTGCACATGTTGTTCCTCCATCCAGTTGTCGCTTTCCTTATGCATGCTTTATTGCATGCGTGCATGCTATGTTTCCTTCCAGTTGCCACTTCACTTTGTGCACGCTTTCTTTCCCCACGATCATCCCTCTTTTCACTTTGTCTAGCTGCCAACAGGCCCCCAACACTAACATGTGGCTTGTCCCAAGCCACCTAATCCTTCTGAGCTTCCACGATCTCCTTGGTGATTGTCTGGAAATTTTCCTTGAGCTCTGTTGCTTGTGTTAGTGCCTATGCGGTCTTCTCCTTGATTGCCTCCACTACCTAGATTTCCACTTCATCGCTGATCAATACTGAACATTCTTCCTTGGTCTATGCTATCTGTGTCTTATCTTCCTCTACCTGTGCCAGTACTTCTTCTACCTACTCCTGTGATGGCTCCATTTGAGCCTGATGCTCTTGTTTCTGCGTTTGTGCAGTGATGAGTTCTACTTGCAACTTATTCATCTCCTGCGTCCCTTTGACTCATTATGGGATTAGTATTGTCTTATGATTCTGCTTGAGCTGTTGGATCACTGCATTGATCCTTTCCTCTTCCTTGTCCCACCTTCGGACCTGCGGATCCTCTTCCAACCTAGTCTAAAGCTGCGTTGCTTTGTCGAACAAGTCAGCGGCTGTGATCACCTACTGCTATATCTCTTGTAGCCGCGTTGTTGCTTCCTGATTCCTTTTCTCCTTCACTACTGGTGGCATGGTTGGTATGAGATGCTCTCATAGATTCTCAATCTCCTTTTCGTATTGCTCGATTGCTTGCACAATCTGATCAATCTTTTCCGTTACTGCAAGTTCATTCCCCTGCGCGGTGTTCAGAAGCTTCATAAAAATTCCTCCTACTCTTCGTTCCAGTTCATTCATGTAACACTCTTTCATACAGTAACAATATGATACCATACTATAACGCCCCCATTCTGGGCCGTCATCCAACCCATTGGCCGGGCAGACGCTACTTTGCGAAACAACATCATTTTATGCTTAATTAATAACATGCATTTCAAATAGGTTAAACACATTTAAACTCAGAGTCAACACAAAATTACTGCTGACATAAATAATCCATGGAATTAACATTAATTCATATGCACAGCAGAATAGATGATAAATATAAATACACAGAAATGCAAAGCATAATTAAAACATCGTCTGGTACTTATCTTTGAAACAGTGGTAATTCCACCAACCACATGCAGGCCTTCCACAAACCTCCCAGCCTTAGACCACGCTGCTCATCAAGCTTAGCAGTGGGTCACCCCCAAGCTGGGACTGAGCTCCACCCCAAGGCAAGGAATCCTAGGCTAGGCTGAGGTTACAGGGAAAACAACACAGAAGAACTGGAAGGATTCTTCCCAGGATGCCATCTTATGCCCACTACTCCCAGACTCTCATTCCCCAAATGCCTGTTCCACTCGGGAGTATAAACCTTCACAAGCACGGTCCATCAGTGCTACACCTCCCTTTCTAGGTCTTGGCAACAGGATGGATCAGGAAGTCTCAGAGCTCAAAGCTGGTGTTGGACACTCTCTGGAAGAAACCACTTTCCAACAAACTCTCTTAGCTGGAGAGAGTTGTTCATAGGCATGAAAACCTGTCTCTTCCAAAAACAATCACCTCCCTCGTATGGAGAGAGGTTACACACAAGCTAAGCATGAACCCACACTAGCCAGTAAGCCACGCCCAGTCCAGCACTGCATGGCCACAACAACCAACTGGGAAAATAGACATGGGCTTCCCAAACAGGCTCAACAATCACGAAATAGACTCATGATTTTGGTTTCGGGATTGCACAAGGTGTACAAAGATTCCATGCACAGGCTCAAACTGTTAAGACAAAGGTTGTACCAACTATCTCAGAAATCAACACAGGATTTTCAGCTTTCAGGGTTGCACCAGCGTATTCTTGCAGAGGTCAGATGGGACTCACGTTCAGACGATTGACGATGGAATGGAGGAGGAACCCCCAACACGGCTCATCCCAACCATTTTATTTGCATGCGCCTGGGTTGACACTTGTCACCCATGCAACTGCATGCATTCCTTCATCATGCATTCCTTCCATTTGGAAGTTGCTTGTCCTTCCAAAAAGAACTTAGAATAAAACATATTATTCACATGTCTTTTGGAATAATATTAAAATATTATTCCCAGGACTTAAGCCCCTAGGCTCAACACTTATCCCCTCTTCCCACCTTCCAACCCATAATTCCTTGCCCACTCTGTGGAAGGTTAGTTCCCCATCACTCATTCATCGTGGTCAGTTTGTACGCAACGATGTTTATAATTTTATTAATGTTCTGCATAGATACATGTACAAAATCAGGCTCTTGGCCTTCAACACTTAGACTCTCTAGCCTAATAATCACATAATCCCACCTATATTAACTTGGCTCACTATCCTATAAAACATAATTACAATTCATTTCATAAACATGATTTACAAAAGGGCTCGACGTTGGGGACATTACAATCCCCCTCCCTTATTTTTTCACTGTTCTTAGTGAAACTTTCACACAGCGTCAACAAGATTTCCAAAATATTCAAAAATATGTGGGTATTACGCCCATATAGTGTCCTCATGCTCACGTCCTTAGGACCGTACCAGGTCCACTAGACCTTTACAAGCTCAATAGCTTGATTCCGGAGCTATTTTATTTTCCTGTCCAATATGTGCACAAGATGCACTTGCAGGACACCTTCTGGTTCCATCTGAATCATATTCCAATCGATTACATGATTAGCATCAGGTATATATATTTATTAAGTAATGAAATATGAGACACCTTAGGTACAGTCATGGATGCGGTAATGCAAGCATATATGCAATGTATATATATGTATATACAAACAAATTTAATAACATTAAAACTGTATACAACATACACAACATACAATAAATAGAGAATTGTACTTATCTTTTGAGTGAGAAGACCTT
>JASDQU010330594.1:0-10411 GCA_032191745.1 Picea mariana | reverse complement strand
CTCTTGATCATACTCCTTTATAAGATTACAATTTGGTATGTGATCCTTTTGTTGAGTCAGCTTTTCCAAGACAATTGTTGTGTCGTCAATATGTTCAAAGAGAAGTTCAACCTATAAATCCTTTTATTGCATTGGTCATTTCCACAATCCTTAAGCATTCTATTGCATCAACCATCCCTAAGTCAGCCCAAAATCACTTGTTACTCTTATCTAACTCAAATATTTTTATTCGTTTCATGTCATTGATGGGAGATACATTAAGGCCCTCCTGTGATGGGTCTTTTCCATGTCAATTTCAACTCATTATCTAGGAATTAGACTTAGAAACTAATTGGTACCTTGGAACTTGCATGTCTCAATGGCAGGTTTCCTCGCTTTCGACAGTGGGTTTTCATTATTGACCCCTAATTGGGAGATTCTGCCGAGTGTTTGACTTCAGCTCATTAATTCACATTCGTTGGATTGTACTAGAGTACCTTGGGGGTCATTGAAATTAATGGTGATTTTCCTCGCACTTGTTAACGGTATTCATTAATGACCGATAATCAAGTGGTTTCTATCATGTTCGACTTCAACACATGTATTCGCATCATTATATTCGTACTATAGAGTGGTGGGGATGAATACCCTAAATCTTTTCTGATAGATTAAGGTTGCGTTGGAGTATATTGAGATTGTACTATTGCATAGATCCATAGTGTATGTCTCATGGATATGTTCAAATTTGATTCTTTAACAGATAGATCCATAGTGTATTTTTGGTGGCTATGTCCAGATTTGAGTCATATTGGCATGGATCCACAATGTATGTTTGGTGGCTATGACCTGTCTTTCTTGACATGGATATTTTCATGTCATAATTTGTGCTTTTATTCATTTGAATTCTAAGTATGGGAATGCCCACCTGAATGATGATATATTATTGTATTGTATTTCCTTATTTTTTGGCATGTTTCCGTTCAACGTGTTGTTCCCAACACACACTCGAAAAAGTATCTCAACCATCACTTTGTTCTAACTTCATACTTTGGGGGGCTCATTGTTACACATTATTTTCGTCACCCCTATGACCCTTAATGATCTAAATCTATCATTTGTCTTTAGAAGGATGAATTGCCCCAATCCCTGAAGAAGAATGAAGATGAATTTTCCCAAAAAGATAAATATGATCTTTTCCTTTCTAAACACCTTATAAAGATGGATCGTCGCACTCTGTTCAGTGTTAATGGTGCAAAAATTTAGGATCATCATAGGTTGCACCAAACTGGCCTATGACGTTGTCGCACTCTACTCAATATTAAGGGTGCAATGATTTTCCGTATGAAGGAAAAATAAAATCTTCTCGATCCTTCTAGAAGAGAAACTTTGAGGGTGAGTTGGCCTCTGATCGGTTTGGATCTGAGTCACATCCCTGATCTTGTGGGATCATCCTAAACTCCTCACCCTGTCCTTTTCATCCTATAAAAGGAGAGGGTTTCTCATGGGAAAAATTATCTTGGGAAAGTTAGCTTGATTGGGTTTGAGTAATTTTTGTAGCCTGGAGTTTTTGGACCTATGTTGGCTTTGATATTTTCTTCGTCAAGATAGATTGTGATTCACTTTGAAATCTATAGCCTTATAATTCGAGAAGAAGAAGTGTGTGGGAAGAAAGGAATTGTTGGAAGGGATTTTACAATATCAAGGCATCGATTGTATTCCCCATTTCATATTTCTAATACAACAATATATTTCTTTCCCATAAAATTGTCCTTATTTTATTGGATGACTCCTTGATCCCATACATAGGTTTCGTTGAGTATAATTTGTTGCTTTCACTTCATTAGCTTGTGTATTTTTACGGGTTCAACATCCCATAAGCCTTGAAATGGAGTGAGGATGACACTAGCGAGGAAAAATGACATCTAAAAGGTATGTCATTTATCTTTTGTTAGTTAGTGTGCTTGATGATTAAAACTTAGGGGAAGTTTTATATTCTATATTGTTTTTTTCTAGTTTTGGGGTGAAACTAGGATGATTAGTTTGTGTCTACACTTAACGATTTGTTCGATAAAAGTGGGTTTCATTTGAATCCAATCCATGACATAACCTCCTTGTCAAAGGCCTCGTCTAAATAGAATGGCATCATGCTCGAGTGGAATTCCTCCTTGTTTGTGTACCTAGGCCACTCAAATGTATGGTGGTGGTTCATGTTGAATTCAATGTTTTGCATGTTACAGTTGAGAAATTCCTACGAAATGAACAACCTCCGTTTTGCATTGAGAAACCTGTTATACAGTTTGAAGAACTTTGTGTTGTTGAAGGTGGTGTTCTCTGAGTCCGACCTTGAGTGCCAGGACTCAAACATTTTTTCCAATCACCCCTTATCTTCTGGAGACAATTGTCTTCTGACGGGTGGAATCCACTTCAGCATTGCAAATGCAAGAAACAAGAATCTGTATAATGAAGTACCCCCATTATTATGTGATTCCTCACAGGCTACCAAGAGTTCCTCTAGTAAACAGTTGCACCAGTTGAAGACAACACCATTGGTGCAAAAATATGTGACTGAAAGATCATCCAGTGTACACTCTCCTTTCTAGTAAGACCTCATGACCTTGCTAGCAATTATATAGTAACTAGTCCTGACCATATCGAGTAGTATGGGGTCAATTTTCGTTGTGACCCCCCCCCCTCTGTGTATGGAACCGCTTGTATAATTTGGGCTCCCCCTTTTTCTTGCCATGCTTGCTGGGACCTTGGAAACCTTTGGACATGTCCTCACCTTCGATGGAAAGTCCAGTAATCTGGTGGATGTCCTCTGCTTGAATTGGATATCTCATATCCAACTGTAGGATTCTTCCATGTAACCTTTTGATCAAAGACTTGATACACCTCACAACTTCTCCAGTGGTGCCAAAAACGGGTAAATCCCCGAGGTTCATGATGGTAGAGTTGAACAGATTGATGAATTCACGCTTTGGCACAAACTGGATGCCTCCCAAATCTTCTGAATAAACACTCTAGAAGACATCAATGTTCATCTAAGGGAACAAAACCTGTTCTGTCAAGTCAAGGTCAAGGAGCTTGACCTACTCGACCTTTTCTTTGAGATCACCCATGATCTCGACCCAGGGGTCACAGGGCTCATTTCATACTACATCCTTTGAAACAACACTTCTTCTTCTTGCAGCTCTCGACATGGTTAGTCTGAACTATCAACAAATTGCACAAGAGAAACAGGGATTGGGGATCACAACTAAGGTTCGAGGGATTAGACAGGCTTTCTCATGCTTCAAAATTCAAAAATATCTAAGTTCTCTATGGGAAACAATGTCTCCTACGCCAAGTTCAAAAAACCTTATACCAGGTCTTAGCTAGAAAGTTTTGTAATAAATGTTATTAATCATTAACCCTATAGATGCAACTTGGATCTGATTTGTCCGATGGGACTGGTTAACAGGGTAAATCTATTGGGTGATCTTGGAATTTACTAGGCAAGTTGGTCATGGACATGGTCGATTCCAGAACTTACTGTTTAATGGATGAGAAACCTGGAATGAATACCAATGTCATCTTTGCGTATCATGACTTTATGGTTTAATAGAATTTGGATGAGGTAGTGTAGCGGTAATAAAGGTTGTGACTGGACTAGGTTCGTGTGGCGCATGGACTAGGATTGCGTCTGGATTCTCTCTCCCTCCGACCACAAAGGGGTCCCTGTCATATTTAATGTTTGTCATTAATAACTTCGTGGCTCTTCTGATCCTACGCTACTAAGTAAGCAGTTCTACATCAAGCAACACTTAAGCATAAATAAAAATGAAATACATGTCGTTTCACAACAATGCGCTCTTCGAATTTATTAACTGAATTCATGGAAAGTGAAAGAAAAACCTAAATGTAACTACTATACATGCTCCTTCGGACTACAGAAATACTCGTTTAGCTCAGTTTTGAGAAATATAGGGTTTTTGGCCAAATTCATTCACCCATCCTGACCGTAGCATACCATCCAGTTGCACAAGTCTGACTTCTCTAGAAGGTTGGATCTCTACAACTATAAATGGTCCCAACCAATGCATGTGCAACTTGCATGGATGTTTCTGGTATTGACTGTCATAAAGTAGGACCTTATCTCCTTGTGAAAATGCTTTGGTATTAATGTGTTTATCATGCCAAGATTTCTACCTTGCTTTCTCAACTGATTGATGGACGTCTTCTAAAAACCTGGTCTCTTCAAGTTCTTGCAATTCCATGAGCCTCTATGCAACTGATTCATCCTTTGTCATGTGTGTATTTTGTGCAATATATAGACTAGGAGGAATGAATTATGCAGGTACCACATCCTATTTCCCATAAACTAACTGAAATGGAGTGTACTTGTGTAGTTTCTTTGTGGTTTTCTTATAATCCCATAAAACCATTGGGACTCTTTCATCCCAATCCTCCATGTTTGTGCAACAAACATTCATTAATCCTCTCTCCAAAATCTTGTTAAACACCTCCATTGTTCCTTTGTCTTGCAGATGGTAGGGAATACTTTTATGATGTTGGATCAAGAACTATGATGTGATCTTTGCTATTGTACTACTAATAAAATGACCTCCCTGACCACTGTTCAGACTCCTAGGACATCCAAACTGAGTGATAATATTTTCAAAAATGAACCTAGAAGAAATATCGATCGAACAATCTTGATCAATTGCTGCCTCAGACCAACATGTAAGGTAATTAGTTGCGGTAATAATATATCAATCCTTTGAATACTTAGTGGTGGGGTTGATTGGCCTAATGAATTCAACCGCCCATTTGTCAAATGCTTGTAGAGCTCGAACTGGCTGGAGAGGAAATTCATCTCTTCATGATGGCTTACCCACTCTTTGAAAAACGTTGCAAGATCTAGCATACGCCTTTTCATCCTTGAAGAGCGTGGCCCACCATAGTCCATCTTGGTGGGACTTTCTACACAATGGCCTTCCCTCCAATATGACCTCCCGCAACTCCATTGTGGCACTCCCACAATATGTCTTGTCTTTCATGATCTAAAACACATCTACTGAGGATGTTGTCTAGTCCCAACTTATACAATTTCTCTGCAATCAATTGATAGTCTACTTCTCTAACCACCATGTGGCATTTCTAAGTTACAAAGTACATTTCTAGGAAGGCCCCTATACTTAAGAAGACTGCTATGTCTTCGAGGTATTCTAGTATGGTCTCAACCCATAACATGTCTTCTTTTGGGAGTTGATCATTGACTGTTCTGCCACTTTATTTTGATTCTAATATAGGCATGTGATCAGGCCCTATGTTTCATCTTCTAGTATTAATGATCACTTCAAAAGAAAATTCCTAAAACAGTAGCAACCACTGACAAATTCTTCCTTCCAGAACAGGTTTGTTAACTAGATATTTTAGTATAGAATGATCAGTAAAGAATTTAAAATGAGAACCTAACAGATAATGTCTAAACTTTTGTAGAGAATAAATCATAGATAAACCCTCCCTTTATGTGGTTGTATAGTTTCTCTCAGCTTGTGAAAACATCCTACTAGCAAAGTAGATAGGATGATCCATGGCTCCATCTCCTAGATGCGCTAAGATGGATCCCAAGGCAATACCTGATGCATCTACATGCACATGAAATTCATTTTCCCAGTTTGGAAATATCAGAATAGGTGCTATGTTGAGATTTTCCTTCAGTATATCAAATGCTTTATTACACTCTCCGGTCCAATGGAACACTTCTCCCTTCTTTATTATGTTTTCCAGAGGTGCAGTGATGGTTGCATATCTTCTGGTAAACCTGCGATAGTATCCTATGTGCCCCATCATGGAGCGCAACTTATTAGCACTCGTAAGTGGTGGCATGTTCACAATAACCACAACTTTGGCTGGGTCTATCAATACTCCTTCTCGGCATACTATGTGGACTAATAAATTTCCATGTGGCACATAAAAGATACACTTTATGAGGTTCAATGATATATGCAATTCTCTACATCTATCAAAAATTAGACGTAGTAGCACTACATGTTCATTGAGAAGATTGCATACCGTCCAATCATCCATAAACTTCTATAAACTTATGRATAAATTCTCAGAAAKTTGTTATTACAATCCGAGAAAAAACTTCAGGGGAATTATTTAGGCCAAATGGCACCATGTTATATAAAAATGACCCCCATTTTTTTATGAATGTGGTCTTGTTTTTGTCTTCTTCAACAATCCTTACTTCGTGATACCCTGARAATCCATCTGTAACTGAGTAAGATTCTTTCCCCGCAACCTGTTCTAGAACCTCATTAGTAAAAGGTGTTGGGAATGGGTCATGCACAGAAGCATAATTAAGGATTTTGTAGTCTACATAGACCCTAATGTCCTATGTTCCTTTGTTTCTCTAGATAACTATTGGGATAACCCATTCAACTTTTTCCACTGCAAAAATAAGTCCAACATCCAACATCTTGTCTATTTCCCTCTTAACCTTCTCTTTCACTTTGGGTTTAAGGTGATACGGTCTATTCATTACAAGATTTGAACCTAGTTTTAGTTCAATTTTCATCTCTCCCATATCTCCTTCAATCCCTTTTATCTCTAAAAATGTCTTTGGGAATAAGTCCTCATATTCTCGCAACAAGCTATGTATTTCTTGACTAGTTTGCTCATCCCAATAATCTCCCACCATAGCTATATTAGGTTTCTATGTGGTCCCTATATTGACTTTGCACAACTTCAATGGATAATTATAAGAACCATCACTCTAGCTGGGTATGATGTTCTCAATTTCTCTTCTCCCTTTTGTCTCCTTAATGGCTAAGTTTCTCAATTCTTCTAAAGCATCTGGGCTTTCCAGATCCTTTTCAATTTTATAGCATTCTATAGGTCTCTTGTCCAAGTTTAGGTGAAGGTTAGATTGAAGTTATTGGCTATGCTTTGTACATACCACTAGGTCTGATTTTTGTTTACCAGTATCTGTAAAAAGGAATTCTTTAATTATTTGCAAGACTACTTTAAGCTCAAGGCACTTACTTGTAAATGAGAATTCCTAGCCAAATTTATCTGCCAACGTTTTCCAGACGTTGTTCTATCTTCTAGTTTCTTCATGTATGTACAAATATTTTGGAATTGGACCTAGTGAATGGGGAAATACTTGAACCTAGAAGTGAGATGGCATTTCCACAACTTTCCACTATCTCACACATTATTTGATATGTGCATTAGGATTAGAMTGTCCATTGAAAAATTGYGCAACTTGGAAATACGTCTGCATCTCTGATTTGAGCTTCTCCTTATCTTGAAATCTATATTGGATAGCTTGCTTCACATATTCCYAGTTCTCCACTAAGGATTTGTGATTGGACCACCATTTTGTAGGGGTTTYCTGGAGGGAYAAATCCAACATTGAGATAATTTGATCCTCCACTACCTTTTCCTCCATGCTGACTAGAAAACTATCAAGTCTTGAGGTACCATCATATATCGGGTGTTCTCTGACCTTGGTTCCAACCCRTCTAGTTTCTCTAACAGTTGCGCATCTTCTCAAAAGTCTTTCTTATGAACCTTGCTGCCAATTGTCAAATGCCAGTTCTGAATCTTCATCTCTTGATTGTATGATCCTCCAACGTACTGATCCATCAACAGTAGGATTTTTGTATTATTCTCTTGTTCCTGTTGTCATGGTGTAAAAAAATTCCAGGTCATGTCCCTCCATATTGTTTTTCGTTGGCTCTGTGTATCGAGGGACTACATAAGGATCCAAGGGTTGAACTATTTTTATTCCATCTTCCTCAAATGTCATAGTGTCTTTCTTTAGGTCAATCACCACATAATTGTCATAATCCWAATCAATACCAAGTAGTGTAGGATAAGGGTACTTATCCCCCATGATTTCAATCACCTCAAAGTCAACTACAGTCTTCACTCCTACAACATCTATTTCCACATTCTCTAGTCTTCCTATTGGAAAAATACATTATTGATTCGCCATTCTCAGTTGGATTGGGGAATAGGTTAGCTGGGGTTTTCCTAAGGCTTCCCAATTCTTTTTAGGTAGTATATTAACATCAGATCCTAGATCTAATATGACATCCTTAATCTCAAACTCATCTAGTTGGGCTGCCAATCTAAATTCCTTTCTAGTCCATACTTTCCTTCTCTGCACTCTTTGAGTGATGGGTATTCTATATGCACTAATTCCCTCAATTAAATTGTCAACCCGGGGTAAGTAAACTTAGAGTTGTGGCACTGTATGAGAAAATGAAGAAAAGATAATGGAAGTATTATCCAACTAAGGAGATGGTCTACCCTAAGGATCAACACTCTATCAATCTACTTTATAAAGAGTTAATTTTTCAATTTTAGTTAATTAACAAATTCTATGTAAAACAACCTTCAATTAATGAGCTTTAAGAAATTCTATGATTATGAACTATTTACCCTAAGCAACTTCAAACAATGAATTTATGGCCTATTTATAAATAAGAAAATAACAATCTATTTTAAAGCTAGTTAATCTATTCAATCTCTTTTTAAGTAAGCAACAACAAGTAAATTATTTATGAGTGATTTGATCTATATATCTCTGAGAAAGTAAGAAAGTAAACAACTAATCTATCAAAACTATTTTGAAAAGTGAACTCTATTCTTAAAAATAACTCATAACTATTTATATTTTGCGAAGAATAAATTTTAATCTACTTAATTAAAAGTAAAAGTGTTATGAGTGTATTCAAATTCTAATTGATCAAAACTATTTCTAGCTTGCAGTAAAAGGAAATAAATTATTCAAAGGTGATGATTATGTCTTCAGTGTCAAATAACATCATGATGGCATCTAACTATTAGCAACAATTCAAGAGGAATTAATTCAATGTTCACTTCTTCATAGAAATGGAAAGTATGAATAAAGAAATCTAAGGAAATTTTTTCCATCATATAGGCAACACTAAATATTTTTCAAATCCATGTGATCTATAAATTTTGTACATCAATCATCAACTGTTAAAAACAATCTATTCCAAATCACTATTTCAAGAAAATATATGAACTCATGAACTCATGATTAAAAATCCTAATTCAAATTCACTCTGTGAAAACTTCTAATTCTTGATCAATGTCAACTATAAATTACAATTCAAATCCATAACTGAGATTTCATGATCTAACCTGAGATAATTCTATCATTAAAAATTATATTTCAAAATTAACTAAAAAGATTTTAGAAATCATAATCCAAAATCCATTTCTATCCTATCATGCTAAAAAAAAATCAATAGGCAAACTATACCTACAAAGAATAATTAAAATGGAAATTAAATCTATCTCATTTAGCTATCAAATCTTAAAACAACTAATCTATCAAAGCTTACAAATAAACCAATCTTAAACTAATGCTTTGTCTACACTAATGCTCTTTCTAAGTTAATGATCTGTCTAAACTAATACTCTATCTAAACTAATGCTTTGTCTTCGTTATCATAACCAAAGTAATTAATCAAGACTTCAATAAAACTATCTAAATCAGTATCCTGCAGGACGATTTATAGCTAATAAGGAAAAAGACACAATACTACAATTAGCCAGCTCCTACAAGCAATATGCAATTAAGGAAAAATGAATTATATTAAAAAGTTATAATTGACATATACACAAAAATTAAAATTGAGAAATACATGTAGTAAAGAAACAATTGTGAATTATAAATAAGCAACGAGATGAAAACAAAATATATACTGATATACAAAGTCCGCCAGACCACTGGTGGGCCCCCCAGTAAGTTGTGGCTACACTTCAACAAGAAAACACAGGTCAAAAATAGTTAATATATTGTAGATAATAAAAACAGAGTCTGGGACAAAATTGTAGATAATATATGTATTAAACAATAAAATTCTTCTTGTCAGTTGTGCCACGGGTAGCGGTATTTATAGATAATTTACAGCTTCAGAGGTCGACCAATGGAAGGGTCGACCTCTTATAAAAAAAAAACTCATTAAATGGGTTCTAACAATAGCATATTCTAGAAATTTCATGAGCTACTCAACAATCACTACAACTGCCCAATCTAAGGTGTGTCAATCTCTGTAGTCGAAGACCACGAGGGGGCATAAAACCCAGATTGCTGATTCGTCCATCAAAGGCCACCAATGTACCAACCTCCAGCTCCAATATGCTCTGAGTGACAGATTTCATGTTGAATGGAGTGTCGAATCAAGTGTTGAATGGAGTACCAGATGAGGTAATAGATGGAGGATCAGACTGTGATTTCTCCCTGTTGCAAGAAAACCATGCATCATATATTCATAAACATCGAATTGATCTGAATTGATCACAAAACCATTACAAAAACACCAATTATACATACCTGATGTGAATTCATGATGAATTGATATATAAACCTTTGAGAATCCTTCAAAATGGATAATATGAA
>JASDQU010330588.1:2685-12891 GCA_032191745.1 Picea mariana | reverse complement strand
TGTGTATGTGGCACATTATGGAGATCAAAGAATTGCTCCATCTAAAGTATCCATGTGATTGGGTCCTTGCCATCAAACTTCCTCATATCAATCTTAGGAATGTGGTTGGTCTTCAAACCAAAGTTGGAGTTTCTCCATTCTTGATTCACCTTCCTTTTGTCCTCATCATGAATTTCATGGGATTCATTTTCACTTTCAGGTGTCTTCTCTGTTATGAAATTTTTCAATACTTCCACGATCTCCCCTTTTAAACCATCCATCTTAGTATCCAACTTAGCTTCCATTGAATCCATCAACTTAACTTCCATTGAATCTATCTTAGTATCCAACTTAGCTTCCATTGAATCCATCTTCTTTTGTAGTTCATTTATGTCCCTACACATTTCTTCACCTTCATCAAGAGTCCAAGTAGGATTTTCTGGAGACTTATTTGGTGTAGAAGTTCCCTTTTTTTGTGGCATGTTGGCCAAGTATCACTTTTGAACCTTGATTTTGAGGTGGTTTTGATAGACAATATTTCTTCTGTTGTATCTCCCAAGTTTCAGCTCTTCTGGGTATGAAACTTTCTTTTAGGTAGTTCTCTAATATTTATTCTCTGTAATGCCACAGTTCTGATCAAAATTGAATGTGCCAAGTGGAACTTACAGTAACTTCCCCACAACTTGCCGATTTTTTTCCTTTCTAGGAGATCTCACTTGTATAGCATTCCCCACACAAAATAATTGATATAAAATTCTAAAAATTGCACCAGAAATACTATAGACTGTCCACAATCCAATGAAACTAGTCCCACTCAATTTGGATACTCTAAGAAAAAGCTATGATTGTTTTATCTAGAACACCTTTTTGAGACTAGTCAATAGGACTAGTCAGATACCCTATCTTACACTGGGTGTATCTACAAATTTAAGATGACCCATAAGCAAAAATGTTTACCAAAACTACCTTACTAATTTCTCTAAATATCCTCCAGAGATCAGGGTCTGAAACATTACAAAAAAGTTTTTATAGTGAAAGTTCCACAATGACTTAGTTTAGGATGATTCCAGAACCCTATCTTGTACAAGTTGTATCTCCAAAAGTATAATGCCTCAAGAGATGAATTTTGAACCCTACATACCTTGATCCTTCTAATAAATATCCTCCAAGCTTTTTCTTCTAAAACATTGTAGAAAAAAATTTATAGTGAAAATTCCACAGTGTCTCAGATGTAGCAGCGAAACCCCAAGACCTTGAGCTCTGATACCATATGTTAAGAACCAAACATCAATATAGCATAGAAAAACCTCAGAAAAAGTACGCAATGCCTTGAAAAAGAGATAATTTCAGATAATAAGCCTCTTTGATTGGGAAACCTCCTTTTACCCCACTTAAATGTTCAAGTACAAGATGATTCAAAATGAAAATGTCTCCTTGGTATATATAGGAGACTAGGAGGTATAATTACAGCTAATGGCCTAAAGCCGACATAAATAAAATAACATTACTAATATAAAATGCCCCAATTAAGGGGTAGTGAGCCAATATTAGGGATTAACATGGTCTTCCTTTCCAGTATATTGGGAGTGACTTGGTCATCCTTTTCCAATGTCTAGGGTGCAACCAACCCAAAATTTGAAAAATTTGTAATTTTGGGTGTGACAGTCGCTCCTTTCAATAGGGAGGGGGTGCGATCGTGTCTGTTACATGGATTTGCTCACTAAAAATCTATTTCCTTATTCTCTGGCTTGTTTGTCTTGCTCCAAGTAGCGTAGATCTGATACCTTGTCAATGTTTCATCGAAACTTGCACATGAGATCTAGCTAAAGAAAGTACAAACAAATCTTATCAATAAAGGAAGAGAGACTCAATATGGAAGAATGAGAAAATATATTCACACTACTCCAATGATATGATGATAAATATGATACAATGAATGAGTGGAATACACTCATATATAGGACATAACATTGCATAATAGAAAATTTTAGGCATGCATAATAACATAATAGTGATGATGAAAATAGAAAGTCTAAAATAGAACTAGTCAGTTAACTCCCACTAAACTAGTGTGTCGAAAAAAAAAAAATCTCCAACACTAAGTCGCTTTACTTAGCCCCTTAACCTTAGACTCTTATCCCACCTTTCCATTCCTAGTGGAGTTTATCCCCCCATACTATTTTTGTTTGGTTGGTCTTCAACAATTATGTTTTTTCATTAATAGTATGAATGATTACATGTTACATTATGTTGGCCCTTGACCAAGTTTTGAGGATTCTTGGTCATGTTTGACCTGATTTTGTGACTTCGAAAGGCTGTCAAAGGCAGAGCACAAGACTAAGCGGAGATCGCGAGATCTTAGCCCCTTTTAGGGCCCTTTTTTGGATTCGAGATTATGTAACGGGTATGGGAATTTCATACCATGGGTTTACCCATGCTTAGGCCTATTTTGTATGTATAAATAGATGCTAAGGCGATGTAGTGAGTATGAATGGCTAAGTTCCCTTCGATTAGATGCAAGTGATGATTGTATTCCAATCTATATGATTGACAGTGCTAAGTGCTAAGTGGATATTTCTTTGGTGCATACTATGTGAAAATTGCAGAGCTAAGTGCAAGTCATTGTAAGAGACTGTGTGAAGGCTTTGTGCTATACCCTAGCTAGAAGAAGGAGGATCTGGCAGAGTGCGCACAGATCTCCTTTCTTCTGTGGAGTAGAAATTGGATGCTATGTGCCTGTAAGAAGCTTGACCAAAGATAATAAAGAAGACAAAGAATTCGTGGACGTAGCCCCAGGGTGGGGGTGAACCACGTACATGTTGTGTTGCTATGCTTTGTGTGATGTATTGATGTGATTGTGTGTTTACTTACTTAGTGATTTAATATAGATGAATGATCTATTGATTCTTAATGCTTATGGATGGATGTTAGATCTGATTTATGTACGTATGCTTAGTGCTTAAATATCTTATATCTGAATGAATACTGTGATGCTCTATAATTAGGGTTTAACTACGTTGTACTTGAGACCAGGGATGATTTTAAGGATGGATATTTTTTTTTAAATTTAGAAACCTTGGCGAATCTTACTAATCCTTCATATGACAACTATAAATGTTTGGCGATATTTTTGTAAAAATATTCAAATTTATAAGGATTTTATATAGTTTTTATAAAATTTTGGTGATTTTTAAGGTAAAATAATTTTATCCTATAGAATTTGGGAGAATCATTTTTAAAATAGCGAATCTTGTTTTTGAAAAAACCATGGAAAATTAGCCCATGAGTGAAATTGATCCCCTAAAATCATACATGACTGAGACTGAATATTGATGAATGTTAACTATTGAGTGCTCTGTTAAGTGTTAGAATCACAGATTTGTGTCCTAGCTAAGGTTTCAGACATCTGAGTCCTGTAATCACCCTTGCCTCTACCTCAGGTGAGACTTCATCTGCTTCACAGGTGTTGCCTAAAGGGTCAGTAGTTAGGGTTTTTTTGGTGTGTTGTTGTAGTGTTGAACCCTGGTTCTGCCCCTGTGACAACAAATGGTTCCATTGCCATGAATGAAACTGTGATTGCTGGGAACTGAGGAAAAAGAAGCTTTGTGCGAAGATCTGACCTGAAATTGTGAAAGATATGTGCATAGATTTGTCTCTCTAGTGCGCAGTATTCTACCTGATCTGGGAAGCTCTGTGCCAAGAAGGGTTAGATCCAAAGAAAAGATGTAATATCTGCAAGCTTTCTACTCTGATAAAGGTAAGAATAGTGAAACGTTTTAGATCTTGAAGCTTTGTGCTCTGCTGAAGATAATATTAGTGGAATTTTGTTTTTCTAAAGTATGGATCTAGGTATGTTTGATAAGATTTGTCCTATATTGAAAACTAGGGCACTGATAGATGAAAGAAGATTTGATATGAGTAGATCTGATAAGAATAGTGAAAGATATGTTATACCTATGCATAGAGAGAATCTTTGGACTAACAAATGGATGCAGGATCATAGGAAGAATGTTTTTCAGGTTAGCTACCATGATCCTAGTGCACAACACAGGAAAGAATGGGGATCATTTAAGAGAAAATAAGGATTAAATCTTTGTTACAATTGCAGAAAACTAGGACATATTGCTAAGGAATTCCCTGGAAGAAGACCTAGTTGCCTCTATTGCAAAGCTATGGACCATGAAGTTTTTGATTTCCCTAGAATGATTTCTAAGGTTGAAAGGATGAATATGAGACAACAATACCATGAGAAAGGTCAAGCAACTAAGATTATGAAAGAACCCCAGAAATATTCAGAAAAAATATTTCTATAGATGAAAGAAACCCTAAATGACCACCGACATATAGCTTATCAGATATCTTCAAAGAAAAAGAATGCATTGAAGTAAGAATAGGAGACTTTGACATTGAATGTGTTGTGTATGAGGAAACATAGGTGAATATCACGACAGAAAGAACTTGGGAATTTCTAGGAAATCCTGCTATGATTCCTTCATTGGGAGGAATAGGATTATTCAGAGGAAAGCTGATAACCCAATGTGGAAAACTCACCCAGATATCTATGAGTGCCAATGGAACTTCGACAGAGGAAGAATTTGAAGTTTTTAAATTTATTGAGAACAACGCTCCATTTTCTATGTTACTAGAAAAACCTTGGATTGAAGGAGATCAGTACAGAAGGAAAGAAGAAGAAATCTTAGAGCAGAAAAAGCAAGAGTTGAAAGATTTCATGACTAGGAGGATCACACACTTGATTGAAGAATAGGAGAACTGAGCGAAGATATTTAAAACCAGAGACTTGGATGCAAAGTAGGAAGAACACTAGAAGACCCGCAGAAGACTAGAGTACCTATTCAAGATACAGATGAAGTATTACCCTTGATTTCTAGGAAAGAATCTTAACAACATGAAGTTACTCTGCCAAAAGAAGATACGAATCAGAATGGAAAAATGAATTCTAAGACAAAGCTCTCCATAAAGAAGGCTAGAAAACTAAGTAAGAAGAGAGCTAAAATTGAAAAGTTACAGAAGGTTCCAGAGGGAACTTCGTAGAAGGAAAATTTTCAAAATTGGAACTTCGTCAGGATATCAGAACTGCATCACATGGCACTTCGCCATCGCGATGCAATATAGCCATTGGGGATAGTATAACTATTAGACTAATGACCCGAACAGGTATAAAGGCATTTATTATCATAAAGTTCGCCACCAGACCATTGGGACCACGCCATAATGGACATAACTAAGTTAATGAAGGCTTCTCAGCCATTGCAAGAGATCCATTGCCAAGTTATCTATTTATCCCATCATGCCATGTAATGAGAACACTTTTGCTAACCGTGAATCTAAGTTTGTAGAATAGTTGATTTGGCATAGTGATCATTGCACTATTACCATTCATCCCATTGCATTGAGCAGTTACTTTTCGAACCTGAGATATTCAATCACTAGTGTGCATGTCAAACGAGCTTACCACTGTAGAGAAAATTGTTGAAGAATTTCTCATTGACCTAATGACTGAAAGGGTAATATCTGAAAGAAAAATGTCTACAAGTATTCAAGTGTCATTGATTAGAGGAGTGCAAGCCTCTTCGTCAACTGTTCACGGAGCCGGATCATCCCGACCATCAACAGAAAAGAGAACCAAACATAGAGATGACCTAGAAAATGTGAAGTTGATCCCATCCATATTTCTTGATTACATCTCACCTTTGGCTAGTGCGGTGAGTCGAGATAGTGTTCCAAGAGATTTCGAGTACTCCATGATTACTGCGTACCTTCCAAAGGGGATATGCATAGTTCACGTGCAACAGGACAAGATCACAACATTGAAGTTCAGTAACTTCAACCTTGGAGATCGCAAGAACTATAACATGCTCACCCTGTAAAAATACTTGAACAAGATGAAGGGGAAGAACTAAAATATAATCCCCCAACCGTGGACGATGAACCTTACGTAGTCCACCCTACTAAATATAATGAAAATCCCACACTTTTGAAGGCACTAGGAAGTCAACGCCTCTGTCAAGCTATTTCTTTCATGTTACCATGGTAGTTGCTATTGGATAGACCATCATATTACAATCGATACGACATTGATCCATAGGATCATGGGATTAAGTATGAAAGGAGCCAACCCGTAGGATTTCTATCAAAGAAAAGCCATAGATCGCGCACTAGCGTAGAAGATCAAGGATACATACGACGATGTTGGAAAGGGAATGTGAGGCTACAAGGTAGCCTCCATCCAAAATGGCATAGTGCACCTAGCTTGCCAACTAATAGATGGAAATTTAGTAAGGAAGAACAGACCTACATAGGTCACAGGCTTTGTATTGACCTCGCAGGGAAGTGCGTGGAAGGCCTGTAGATGAATTGGGAAAAGTACCTAGTTAATCAGTTGGAACTAGACTGTCACGAAGCACAGGATCAGGGCTACGAGTTTCACTTTAGCTGGCTCCTAATCCTCATTGCCTTTGTTTCCTAGGATATGCCAGAAGGTGCGACCTTTCTGGATATTGAACCATTTGAGATGCTTTCTGTGAGGTTCACCACACTCTGGTACTTGAGTGATACGAAAAAATAATGGCAGTCGAACACTATTTTTCACACATATTACCTTCAGTTGAAGAGAGCCATCGAAGATGAACCTTGCATGACCCCGAACACGCTACAGAGATTCCAACCCATGATGAAGTTCTGTGCATATCGACACTTCATATACATAACAATGTGAGTCGATGAACATAAGGAGCAACTTCAGTCGTATTACAAGATCATGGAAGAAGACTTGGAGGAGATCACTATGGATTGGTTCGCATGCCTCCTTATTCCCACAGATCCTATAGAGATGTCTGACCCTGACAACCCAGAGACCATGCATAAAGAACATGATACACCCAGGCCCAATAGAATGAATAAGACCGAAGAGGTCCAAGATTTAAGAAGTGCGTCAATAAATAGCGATTCAATATCATCTGATCGAGGGGGTGATGACGAAGTAGAAGAACTAAATGGAAAGGAGCTGAACAGAATATAGGTAAAGTAACACCGCCCAGATATGAGATTGATCCCTTGAAAAAGACGAAGGTTTCTCCCCCGAAACCTTCCTCCCGGAAGAAATCGAAAGCCACCATGACCAAGATGAAGACTGTGCTTATTGTCGATGATTTTGAATTCATCATAGAAGCTCTCAACGATGCTTCGCTGGAAATTGTGGAGACACAAGAAGCTAAGTAGGAGGAAATGTATGATAGAATTGAGGTCAAACTCCGAGGGGTACAGCAGGCCCTTTAGTCCAGTCACACAGTCTCCACTGTGCCCCTACCATCAGGAGAACCAAAGTTGGGATATGAGCTAGCCCAACTCCATTGACTAGCTAATGTGTTCGAAGCTTTCCTTCATCACGCTCAAGAAGAAACAGAAAAAGCCACCCAGGCCTTGAAGCAAGTGTAAGTCATAATCGTAGAATAATGCAAAGTTGCAGAGGAATAAAATGTTGCTCTCCAGGCAAAATTTGAAGAACAAAAAGCCTAGATGCAACAAGAAAAGAAACAGTTTCTCATAGAGAAACTTGAATTGAAGGAAGCAGTCAACAGAGCCCTCCACTCTGTGATAGGATTAGAGACACAAGAAAAAGACCGAGTCATGCATCAAGTAGGGCAACTCACAAAAGCTATCCAACAACTACAACAACAAATAGTATACTTAGAGATTTGCACAGTGCCCAACACCCTGTAGGATGTGAGGGACCAAAGAGAAGCAACTGCTCGAAGTGCAGTTGAGAGAATAAAGGCCCTTTCCATGGAATATAAGAAAATGATTGATCATAATGCCCAGACCTATAAGAAACTCACTGAGAATCTAGAACTGAAGGCACTGGAGTCACATCTCCAAGAGGTGAAGTATCAAGCAGAAGTGATATAGGCACAGTTGAAGCCCCTATCAGCTATGGAAAGAATGAAGTAATCCTAGGAGCAGTGCACTTTCTAGCANCTCCAAGAGGTGAAGTATCAAGCAGAAGTGATATAGGCACAGTTGAAGCCCCTATCAGCTATGGAAAGAATGAAGAAATCCCAGGAGCAGTGCACTTTCTAGCAGCAGGTCCACACTATCCAGAGAAAAGTCATGGAAGTGACTCAGAGGCTCTAATCTATACAGGATAAGGATTACCAACTGTTCATAGAGATCGAAGGTCGAGGAGCAGAACTAGAGAAAGTTGTCACTGCAGCTGAACATCACCTAGATGGACCTGTCAACGAAGCAGTCATACAAGAGTTCATTGAACAAGAGGTCTTATCACAACAACAAGTTGAAGCAGCTCAAGCCAAGCTCGAGGATTTTGAAACAGAACTAGTCAGATCGGAGTGACTCGGGACGAGTCACAGGTGAGTGTTGGGGGCCTGTTGGCCCTTGACCAAGTTTTTAGGATTTTTGGTCATGTTTGACCTGATTTTGGGACTTTGATAGGCTGTTGAAGGTGGAGCGCAAGAAAAAGAGGATATCTCGGGATCTCGACCTATTTTAGGGCCCTTTTGGGGATTCAATATTATGCAACGGGTATGGGAATGTAGTCCCATGGGTTTACCCATGCTTAGGCCTATTTTGTATGTATAAATAGATTGTAAGGCGATGTAGTGATTATGAATGGATAAGTGCCCTTCAAATATATGCAAGTGATTTTTGTAGTCCAATCTATGTGATTGGCAGTGCTAAGTGCTAAGTGGAGATTGCTTTGGTGGATACTATGTGAGACTTGTAGAGCTAAGTGAAAGTCATTGCAAGGGACCGTGTGAAAGATTTGTGCTATACCCTAGCTATAAGAAGGAGGAACTGACAGAGTACATGCAGATATCCTGTCTTCTATGGAGTATAACTTGGATGTTATGTGCCTGTAATAAGCTTGACCAAAGATAATAAATAAGACAAAGAATTGGTGGACATAGCCCCAGGGTGGGGGTGAACCATGTACATGTTGTGCTTCTATGCTTTGTGTGATGTATTGATGTGATTATGTGTTTACTTTATTAGTGATTTAATATAGATGAATGATCTGTTGATGCTTAGTGATTATGGATGGATATTAGATCTGATTTATGTATGTATGCTTAGTGCTTAAATACCCTAGATCTGAATGAATACTGTGATACTCTATAATTAGGGTTTAATTGCACTGTAACTGAGACTGGATATTGATGAATGTTAACTGTTGATTGTTCTATTAAGTGTGAGAATCAAAAATATGTGTCCCAGCTAAGATTGTAGACATCTGAGTCCTGCAACCACCCATGCCTCTACCTCGGGTGAGACTTCATCTTCTTTGGAGGTGTTGTCAAAAGGGTCGATAGTTAGGGTTTTGTTGGTGCGCTATTATAGCATTGAACCTTGGGTCTTCCTCTATGCCAACACATTAATAGGCTCACTATCCTTTTAGCATCTAGGATCTCTAGCCTAATAATCAAATACACACTCTAGCCTATAATATCTTGGCTCACCGACCTATAAAAAATTTGTACAATTACAACTGGGGATCAACCTGAGGTATTACATTCCCCTCCCCATTATTTATGGGTTGTCCCCAGTGAATTATAGACAATGTATAATCTAAGATTCTTCAAAAAGATCCTTTCCCTTGCTTTTGAAGCCTATTATCCTTATGTTTCTCTTCTTTTCAAGCACCATATTCATGTCTTCATACTCAGTTGGAAGTCCTTTTCTCTATTCCACATAGCTACTTCAAGAAACAATTCATCTGATAGTAGCATTCTTAAGGTACCTCTTCCTTGCTACACTCACCCTTCCAGGATCATACATCCTTTCACTGCTACACAATCCTTCAACGATCCATATTTCCAAGGATTTCACACACAAAGAGAGTCTTATCTCATCTCTAGACCCCCACTACATATCTATATTTTTGGAAATCAGAGGACTTCAATGAACCAACAATATCCTTTCTGTTGCATTATGTTTTCATTGATGTCAAATGATTGATGTCAAAGAGTCGATGTCTTGTCATAGTATCATTGATGTATTGATTGATGGCCTATGTTTTCATAGATGTAATTGATGTCAAAGATTTCAAGTGGTGTCATATTGATGTATTATCATGGATTGATGTATAGATGGGATGATGTAAAGGTTGTTCATTGTTGTCTTTTCATGGTTGCTAGGAATAACCAAATGGATAAAATCCAAATTGGTCCCTTTATGGTGAAATCTCTCACA
>JASDQU010330587.1:0-12891 GCA_032191745.1 Picea mariana | reverse complement strand
TGAATGTGGATATATGAAGGTGGTAGGGTTCTGTCAAGGGTAGCTGAAGCCCGAAAGGCAGATGACCTGACATTCATGACACTGCCTCTAAGCATGGGCAGTTGGAACCTCAAGCACTAATGATGGTTGATTATATAATGGTTAATACTTTGTGGGATTAAAGGAATCTGATAGAATCAGGTAGTATCCTTGGCAGTATAATTATTTCTTTATATTAAACTCGGAGTATATAAATCCTCATGACCAGAGGAAAGGTGAGATGAGTAAATTCCTCTAGAATTTGAGGAAATAAAATTTTCTTGCTAGTTGTTATAGTATAAAAGGGAGAGTGACCCTGGTTGGTCATTTCTATAAAGAGAAGGAAACACCAGTATGAGTTATAACTGTGAGATTAGTCATGTAAGTGACTGTAATCTCTAACTAAAGAACGCTAATAATAAAACTAAGCTAGTATGATGAATACTTAGTTGTGTGTGTATGCTTGAGTGCATGGATCTAATGCATTGAGAAGCTTCTTGATATGAAACCTAATATTAATACCGGTTAGATACGAATGATATCAAATGTAAAAGTGATGCACATGTATGATCTAAGAGTATAAGTATACTAAAGGCCCAATATGGTTTCCCTGATGAGTGAAATGTGAGGCAAGCCTAGAACTTGCCAAGATTGAATGAATAGTAGAAGAATACCATGGTTGCATGGTTGAATCCATTTTGAAGAGTCATGAAAGTTATGTTTTGAATGATAGATTCAAGGGAATGTGTTCCATTCCCTCAAGAAATATCAGTGTAAATAGAAGAAGAGTGGACGAGCAAGGATTCTCTATTGTCATAATAAGAGGCAATTGATTTTTCCTTGAAGGTCACATGAGAATGATTGTAAACAATCATGAGTTCACTGATTTTAAAGTAGAGATGTATGTAGGCTATGAATTATTCATATGGCAGCTACACACAGGCTGATGATTATGAATATGGTTAAGTACATCATGGAAGTAAGTTAACAAACCAGAATGTGTATGGTTACATAATTTGGGTACCTGACGAAGATGCACGTTTATATTTCTTAAGGAATATTTGGTAAATAGCTAAAGCTAACTCAAGGCTAAGTCCATCACAAGTAGTGGTGGGTGTGCAATAAATAAGTTGCATGTAGTGGGAGTTCCCTATGAAGAAACTGTGTAAGGACTCTATCAAAAGAACAGAGTCCCAACCCTAATAATTGTTGAAGGTTGGGCAATGGGATGCAAGGCCTGTCTATATGTAATAATCCTGGATTACATTTTGAAAGCATCATGCAATGAATAGAAGACTAATGAATGGATACATGAGTATGTTTGATTGAATAGGCTTGGTTAAAACCATGTTAATAAAAGGCAGTGAATCCTTTAGAGATAACTCAACTGGGCTGAAAAGTCTCAGGCGGTGTAGCAAGAATTGGAAGAAGGGGAGATTCCCTAACTCCCTTCTTGCTATGTGTTATGTTTCCTCTGGAATGAGGAAGTCAATTTAATTATAAAAGTAAATGTTTTGACATCATAGTGATGATTATTGTATTACTGCAGGAACAGTTGAGAATTGTTTCTATTGCATTCATGGAGACCCTCGAAGATAATGTGATGAAGTGCATAAAGATATACTAGGACATTTTGAAGAAGTTATGAATTTGGATGTTATGATACATGCATTTTAATTTATATTACAACTAATGATGCTTTTTGTGTATAGAAAAGAATTGGAACTGCTGAGGAAGATGGTTACCAATGATGGGAAACCTCAAGTAGAGGATAACCATGGGAAGGCTGTGGTCAAAAGATTGTTGACAGGACTATAACAATGCCCCTAAAAGCACTATTGATGAGGTAAAAATCAGAAAGAGGGTTCTATCATCCAAGAACAGGTATGAAAATATTGGGTAAGAATCCTTTCTGAAATATTTTATTGTCTAATGTTAAGCATGAAATTTTAAAAAGGCAGTTTTATGCCATGGATACCCAATAAGGGTATGATTCGGAAGGGAGAATCCAAGTGATGGAGGTGTGAACCTCTGGCAGTGAATACTAATTGTATGACGCAATAAAATTTGAACCAAATGATCTCTATTGACAAAAAAGGTCAAAAACCTTTACTAATAAATTCTATAAATCCCTTCGATCAACTACAGATCAAGATCATGAAGATCATGAAAGAAAACCCTGATCGAATCAGGTTAATTGAGAACTGGACAAAGGATATGAACATGAGCCATTTATTGTAAGGAAATCGATCTCATTCATCAGATCGATTTCAAGACCCACCAGAGTTAACGGATCAAATTACAGTTGTTCGATAAGATCGATGACCCACATTCATTGCAGGGATTGAATAGGCACACAAGTTAGCGATGGAGTCTGTGCCTGTAATTTAAAATCAATACAATTTTGTTTTGAGTTTGGGGTTCAATTGTAGATTAGATGACCCACATCTATTTTGCATATCGAAAGGAGAACTAAACCGCAAATTAGTTGAGGTTCCGCAATCCATTGCAACCATTGGATTTGGGGGAAGACGGATCTTCACCGTCGATTTGTGGACAAGGGGTTTAGCCAAGATCATAGCACCCAGACACGAGGTTTGAAAAGATAGCGCTTGAAAATAATAGAGCTGAGGTCACAACTCTCGATCGCATGGAAAGAAAAATGGAGTCCTCCAGGCCAGTCAAGGAAGGTAGAGTTTGCACTCTACGTTAGATTGTGGTCGCGGAGAATGGTTCTATGGGAATAAAGGTGCTCATAATTAGCACATTGCATGGAATGCATTGAGGGAATGCATGTTGCATAAGAGGATAGACAATGGATTTTTCAGTAAGGAAGGAGGACCTTCCAATGTTTTACTTACATTATGTAAGCGTTGAAGGAAAACAAATTGGGTGGCCATGAGTGTTGGTACCCTGGTTATTAATGAAGGAAGAATGCTTAAATGCATTCATGTGAAACTTTTGAGTTTCATGTGTACTTATTTGGGATTGTGATCGACCTATAGAAGGACGCATGGTCTTGCTATAAGAGTGAATGAAAATGAATAATCCATGTGGTGAAGAGGTTAGTTAAATTCCAACACACCATGGCCAAGAACCTGTCATAAAGTGCGACAAACTTGAAATCAATGCAAGAGTGCATTGGGTATGAATGTGGCCATGAATACTAGCACATTTGTTAAACCCTTTAAAATGTTGAATTAAGTTTTGAATGGTTTGGTATGTTGAAATGAGGCATAGGAAAGGAATGGGATTCCCTTTTCATGTTTGTACAGATGTGATGAATTGTTAGTATGCATGGTTTTGTATATATATATATATACATGGATGCATGAGAGACTAATAGTTTGATTGGCTATGGAAAGAATTAATTGCAGGAAGCAAAGGGTCATGGATATGGCAGTGATGTAAGCCCATAAAGAAGACCAATTTCCTGTTGAGCCAAACTGCAAGGAATGGTATTTTCCATTTTGAGAAAGTGAATTTGATTGTTGTCATGCACAACTCTGAAATTGTTCGTGATGACGTTATAAAGATATAACAAAATATATGTGCATGGAGAAACTAACAATTTGTTTGGTTGATTGAAGTTGAAGTGCAGGAAGAAAAGGAGTCTTGAATATGGCAGCGTTGTAAGCCATAAGGAAGACCAATTGCCTGCTAAGCCAAACCGCTATGGGAAGGAAAGTCCCATAATTATGAATCTGGTTCCTGTGCGAAACAAATATGAAAATAAAATGTAGAATTGGAAATTTGTAGATAACAGATTTACAAGGAAATTCTGAATTTAAAATTTATGATGATGTCTCATAAATTTCTGTATGTCTATGATACAGGTGAAAGGAAAAGACCTACAAGGAGTGCAGATATGAGAGACTGAGCTCTCGGGTTCAAGGAAGAACTGCAAAAAAGGGTAAGTTCTCATCGCAGGAAATAGAGACTGACTCGGGGGAAGGAGAGTAACCTTTGTCCCTATCTATGACTGAGTCAGGGGAAGGAGAGTAACCTTCGTCCTTAAATTTCGTTGAGACGGAAGGATGTCAAGCTACAAAGCATGAAAAATGGCTACTGCTGAGCCATGAGAACCCCGTGATAAGCCATGATCGCCTGAAATATATTGTGTTGAGGTAACACAAGCCAGAGGGATGCCTCGATAGAGAAATTTTGAGGAACACCTCGACTATAAGACTCGATAGAGTGTCTGGAATTATTTATGTGTGAGAAAACCTTAGCAGGGCAAGATGGATCACCCGAGGGACTATATAGCAGTGAAGGGGATGCATGAGCCTAGGCATAGAGGGTGAGTGACCCAAAGGAAGAGTATACCTTAATAGTTATTTTAAACTATTGGGATCATGCACAGGGTGGGTATATCTTCCTGTGCGAGAAAAACTTGGCAAGGCAATATGGATCACCTGAGGGACTGTATAGCAGAGAAGGGGATGCCTGAGCCTGGGCCTGGAGGGTGAGTGGCTGCAAGGAATATGAAAACTTGATAGTTATTGTAAACTATTGATTGGGATCATACACCCAATAGGTATGTCAAGGATAAAAAAAAATGAAAAAAAAAACACAAAAAAAAACAATGAGCATGGATAACACAACAACCATGTGGATACAAATCCACAAACTGCGCAGATAATTATTGTGCTAAGATTATGAAAATTTTCCTAGAAATTTTTATGCACTGTTTTTTCATAAGACTATGATTAACGTGCTTGATTGTCCAAGAATCACTGAAAGCAGGTGACAAAGATTAAGGGTAAAAAAAAGAGGACCTGACCGAGAGAGAGAGATCAAGATTTTTGAAATAGCTGAATGAGAAAGGCATGACAGGTGTTTTTGAGAAAGAACATCAAGGAAGATGTTCCTTTAAGGGGGAGGGAATTGTAATACCTCTGATTCCCCCAGATTGTAATTAATCATAAAGTAGGAATTACCATGCTAAGGCATGTGGACAATGTAAATGTATTATTGCTTGAGTTGCCAATAACTGACTATGGGGGTGAAGCCTTGAAAGTACTGGCCATGATATCACTAGAGGAAGAATGTAAAAACTACACTACAGGGTTCATTATATCAAATAACCCCAAATTTCCCTTGATGAGGATGATAAACCTCCTTCAGATCCCAAGGAGAAAAATCAGTTAATGAAGAAAGGACCAGTGGTTGAATTATCAACCACACCCATGAATGGGAGCATGGTATAGCTGTAGATTGTCAGGCCGAGGTACCATAGAGACTTGCATACTCGAGATTCCTTCTGACAGAAGGAACATTATGGGTCGGGAACCTTCAGAAAGAAGGAAGGTAAGATAGATACACACGAACAACCAAAGAAAAGACATGGGACGAGAGTGCAAGCTCATGAGGGAGATGCACGAAGATCTTTAGGAAATAATGAATAGAAGGTCATGAGCTTGATGCTGAGGGAGCATTTGATAAACCTCTTCGAGGTCATAATAGAGGAAAATAAATGAAAGTTGCAGAGAATAGAACCCGAGCAGAAGTCGAACAAAGAAAGAATCCTCGAGAACTGTGAGAGTTCCCTGGTGATATCATGGCTTGGCACGGGGGTGGCCAAAGTGCTAAGAATGAATGCCTTTGATCCTATGGTAGGGTGGAAGGATGAACACCCATAGTCAGTTAGTTGTATAACACCTGTAATAGATAAGTAATTGCATATATTGTGTATTTAAGTGGTACTATGAGTTAAAGTTGGATATACTATGAATGTTGTAGGGATGGTTGTGTTTGCTTAATGATTTATTATGTTTTTCCTTCTTTTGTATCTATCTGAATGTGAAATTAGGAAAGTAGGAAATCATATGGATAGGACATGTTTTATACTCGTAAATTCTTGCGTCCTATGGTGGCTTAATATAGAGTCACGAACTGTATGTTTGTCGACCTTGGACACAGTTTCATGAACGCATGTCGACCCTCCTAGCCATTCTGAGTCCCTTGAAGGACGGATTCTGTTACGCTCAAGAGAGGTAGTGTAGATATGCACAGGATCTCTGCGAGGCAAGCATAAAATAAGAACCACTTAAGTTCTAGACTTGATGAATGAGCACAAGAGGTACGCAAAAATTCTTCTATGTGTTAAGTGCAAGAGAAAGAACGTAACACTCTTAAATCCTTCGTAATTGACGAAGCTCAGGAGGGATAGAGAGAAATTCAAGCATCGAAAGGGAGTATCCTTTCGTTTGGAAGTTGAATGGACGAGATTCGTTCAGGAAGATATGAGGTCTATCATAGCCATTATATTTGACGAGGAAACATAGGCATTAGCGCCTCAACTTCTTCATCCTTCATAGGTCCGATGAATGTTGATAATCATCATGAAAGGGACGGACACTTTGAATTCTGAAACCCAAAATCATGATGTGATCTGGTCCATAGATCCAAGGATCTATTGGGACCCACCTGGACCATTAGATCAGAGTCCAAACAACGAGGAACGACCGTAGAGGAGATCAGATCTCAGTAGTTAGATCTGAGGACGTGGACAAACAACCATTGGATCTAGAGGAAAGTGCATGATATTTAAACTTTTTGGAGTTGCATCAAAGAGCGAACTCGTGAAGTCTGAGTTCACAAAAGGATCCTAGCCATCCATTGAGAATAAACGCGTGGTGAGAGATCAACGTTTCGTTGACTCGCAACTCGGGAGGTCAGAGAGAGAAGTCGTGAGAACTCGCGAAGTCCAAGTTCGCAAAAGGATCACAGTCGTTGATCAAAGGAGGGATCCAGACTGTTCATCTGGAAAGCAGATATCAAGAAATCGGGATTCGGGGAAACAGAGGTAAGCCAACCTCCAAAGTCATGAAACGAAAAATCTTGATTTGTGAAAGAGGAGATCAGGATCATTGGATCACGGAAGGCCATAGATCGTTGATCTGAATCTATCGAAAGATCAAGGATTGAAAGAGTCAGGGTGGACTCACATCCAAATATCTGAGATGTGAACTCATGATTTGATTGCAGTCGTCAATCGAAGGGAGAGTGTGGACCGTAGATTGGGTCTTGGAGGGAGTTTGCATATCAAACTTCAGAGAGGAGAAGTGAACTTCCCTCGGGAGACGTGAAACACAAAGTCCCAAAGCACTTGGTAGTTGGGCCCCAGGTTATTGCCCAACATCTTAATCAAAGGATCCTAGCGAGAGGAGTTAGCGCCTAGAAGATTCTTCGATCGGGAAATCGGTATTTCGGGAGTCGGGAGAACCAAGGTGAATCATATTGGGAGTTTCGATATGTGAAATCCCAACTCGATCTGGACCGTTAGATCATGGAAGAATTGGGACCGTTGATCTGTGGTGAGGAGATATCAGCATTTCGGATATCGGGAGAAGGGAGGTGAGTGACCCTCCAACTTCGTGAAACACGAAGTCCCGATAAGCGCTTGAGGTTGAGCCTCGGGTCACAGCTGGTGGTCATATGAAGGAGGAGATAGCAAGTTTTAGGTCCTTTTCAAGAGATTGAAGATTGGGTGATTCGAGGTGACTCACATGTAAGGACCCGATACACAATTTCACGACGTGCCTTTTAGTTAGGCTTGTGGTCACGGGTAGTGGTCACGTGGAGGGGGCTTGTGCCTGGTGCTAGTTTGCACGAGTGAAGTCTTGCAAAGACCTGTGGATCGAATTCTTAGAGATTTCAGTAGGGAACCGAAGAGCTACTTCAGCTCAGGAATTTTGAAGGTCCGTTGACGAGGATTAGAGACCATGGATGGAGGATTCAACTAATTGAGGAAAAACAATTTTTTTATTATTTATGCCTCGTCGTGGGTGTGTGACATCCTCATTCTTCTAGACCTACAACGACCATTTGAGATTGAGATCGATGATTCATATTTTTTTATTAGTGTATTCCTCACTCAGCATGGGCATCCGGTAGCCTATCATAGTGAAACTCTATTTTATGTTGTTTGAAGATACCCCACCCCATTATGCAGGCATATCGATAGTGAAAACATTACATTATGGGGAAGGAAACGATCATCCAAACTGATCACAAGAATCTGTAACTCATGCAGACACAAGGAAAGTTACAAAATGACCTCCATCATAAGTGCTCCATGTGCCTGCAACAATTCCACTTGAATATCAAGTATAAGAAGGGTAGCACCAACTATGTCACATATTTCCTTAGTAGACCTTCGATGGAAACGCTAACCACGGTTATCAACTCTTATGGACATGAGACATCTAGATGGCCACAATTATAAAATAATGACTCTGAATTTTCTACTTCCTATCAGACATTGAGTGCAGGAAAAACAATTCCCAACTTTCATCTCCAAGATGGGTTATTATGCCATTTGAGCCACCTATGTGTTCCCTCAAGAAAGCATGCAAAGATGACTTGGGAAGATCATTAAAGTCTGGCAATGAGACATTTTTGTGTAGAAAAGATAGTGGTAGTACTGCAAAATCATTTTTATTGGTGGAAGCTTCGACAAGATGTTCGCAAGTACATCAGATCCTACATCGCCTATTCCATGCCAAGTCCATCATAAAGAAACATGGGCTATACACCCCTCTTCCTACTCCATATAGGCCTTGGGAGTCCATCTCCATGGACTACATGTATGGTATGCCTTCAACCAAGAATGGGAATGATTGTGTCTTTGTGGTCGTCGATCTATTCTCTAAGATGGAAATTGTGGTACCTTGCAAGAAGAGAATCACAACTGAGGCCACCACCAAGCTCTACTTCACACATGTTTGGGTTCAATTTTGTCTACCAGAAACTATTATCTCCGATCGAGAAAATAGGTTCATGAGCACCTTTTCGCCCATCCTATGGTCAATGATGGACACCAAGATGACCAAATTGACTGCCTTCCACCGACAAAATGATGGAAAAGAAGAGGTAGTCAACAGGATGATCGTCCATATCTTGCAAATGTATAATTCCAAACATCCATGCACATGGGATGAAATCCTTCATTATGTTCAACATAGCTACAATAGAGCCCTCCACATATCTATTGGCCACAACCCTTTTCAGGTGTGCTTGGGGTTTTGACAATTGGCCCCATTGACATAGCTCTTCCCTTTGCAGCTGCATAGGAAGAGTCCTCACATGCTCATACAAAGGTTGATCGAGCAGCCAAATTTGTTGAGAGCATCCAACACATCCAACAACAAATTCATGATATTCTGCAAAAATCCAATGCCAAGTACAAGCAATGCCACAATCAACATCGGGTACCACACAAATTTCAGGTGGGAGATAAGGTCTAGTTTCATTTGTAGAAAGAGAACCTCACATGACCCCATCAGAAGTTGCAGCTGTTGATATTATGGTAACTGCGGGAGGTATTTACCTCCACGTATAAACCTAACGAGAATATAACATTCTAGGAAGCAAGAAGAAACCCTAATTAGTTGGCTAATAACCCTAGAATACAAGTCGACTCAAGAGGATAATTTGTATTAGGTTATTAGCCTCCAAGAGAAGAAGTCGGCTAAAGGAAATATTATATACTAAAGAATTAGTACCTAGAATGAGAAGTCGGTCCCGGAAGTCTGCCAGAAATACTATAAATACAGGAGGCCAGTCTTCATTCTGGCCAAGCATTCTCAGAACTGCAGAAGCAACACTTGTGCGCACTGCAGTTGGCCAGTTTGTGCGCAATTATGGAGGAGAGGTGTCGTTGTAGCTGTTGCAGCTAGCAAATTTCGGTGTTGGATTGGACTATCTCTGCGTTATGGTTTGGACTATCTGATCAGCTCTTGTTTGGTGCGCTATCCTTGGAGAGAGAGGTGTGCTATCTTGTTTTTCTATCTAGCCTAGGTTTTTCTTCCGGAATGATTCTCTGTCAAGGTTAAGGTGCTCGGGGGTGGCTTCGGCCTATGGTTGGGTGACAATAGTGATATTTCCTATGGTTAAACAAGCACATCCATCATATTCTAATAGTTTATGGGCCCACACCTCCTTCATTTAGTCTAAACACTAGAAGGGAGCATAGCCATAAGGATACTAAGCTCGTTGAAGATCTCTCGCTAGGGTTTCTAGCAGAAGAAGTTACTAAAGCATTACTGCTAGGGTTACTAGCATATGTAGTTGCATAAACCCTAATCCTCTCGTTGAGGCACCTTAAGTGAAGGGATTGACCTAATTTTTGGATATACTAGTGAACCCTAGCCCAACGCATCTTCTGGTACTCTCAACAAACCAAGACGTCAAGTTTGAGTTTTTGGTCAAATCTATGGTTGACCAAGTCAAAGCAATGATGACTTACTCTATGAAGTTAGAAAACAAGTTAGATGGGGCTTCTAACTTCAAAGCGTGTAAAACAAGGATTGACCTCATCCTTGCCAAGAATAAAGTGTTGGATATTGTGAAAGGAACGATCGTGGAACCAAAGTTTGAAGAAGGAAAAGAGAAGGAACCACATAGCGTTGCAGTTATGGAGAAGTTCAAAGACAGTGACATCAATTCCATGAGTATCATAGTGGACTCTATAAAATACCACTTGATACCCTACATCTCCCATCCTGACTCATCTAAAAATATGTATGATGCCATAACAAACCTCTTCTCAGTTAGAAACATTGGACAAGTAATGAGTCTGAAGAATGAGCTTTGTGACATGAAGATGAACGATGATGACAACATAACATCATAATTTGTTAGGATATCTCAGTTAAGAGATCAACTACAATCTATTGAAGAGATCATCTTAGAGAAGGAACTAGTAAATATAGTACTCAACGGTCTTCCCAAGACATGGGATGCATTTTCCACCGGTATGAACACAAGGAAGGAGTATCCTACATTTGAAGAACTCTGGACTTGATGTGCACAATAAGAATCAAGGATTAGTGAAAAAAAGAAACCTCAAAATAAATACAATGATCAAACCTTCACAGCAAGATTCAAGAATTTCAGGAACAAAAGGATGTTTGGTTCAAGGAAGAAGCCAAATCAAGAGAAAGATATGTCAGAAATACAATGCTTCAAATGTCGAAAGTATGGTCACTACAAGAATCATTGTCCTGAGCTGAAGAAAAGGAAGGAGATACACAAAGCATCATTTGTCGAAGAAAAGGAACCTTCAAAGAAGATCAAGTAGGATGAAACAAACTTCTTCTTCTAATACAAGGAAAACAACACTCTTCATAGTTCTTGTACATACCATGTTTTCTGTACATATCTTGCATATCTATTTCTTAGAAGATAATATGTTCAAAGAAGAAACTATACTTATGGAAGAACAACAATATAAGGATTTCTACAAGTCATCCAATACACATGAAAGGATGAAGTACATCAAAAACCCCTGGTAACAATTCATGTGGAAGTTATTATCAGAATCAATCTTGAAGAAACCCAGAAGAAGTAAAGACAGAAAGAAGTCAGCAATAAAGAAGAAATTGGAAAAAGATTTGTGACACTTTTCAAAAGGAAATAAGGATGCAGACGGAAGTGTGGACTCTCCTAGATGGAGGGAGCCGATTATATTATCAAAAGAAGAACATGCATCCATGCATGAAGCAAGGATTAGGAGGGAGATAATCCTAAATTATATGATCCATTGAAGATGATGAAGTATCTATCCATGGTAGAAACCATGAAAAGCAACACGTGTTCAGTGTGACTTTAGAAGAAGTCTTGTTAGAAAAGAAGCCTTAAAGTAATCCCTGGTTGTCCATCCACATCCATGATCCTATGATGAAAGAAAGGAGTTGGAATCTTCAGAGCATGAAATCTATAGAAAACTCCATGAACTCAAGAGCTAAAGAGAAACATGAGGAAGAACATGAATATTCCAAGAGAGAAAGAAAAGACAGAACAACCAGTCAGTGTATTGAGAATCACAAGACTACCAACCTGATATGAACTCACTAAAAGAAATCAAGCAGAGGAACTCAAATTTGTGATGAAAAACAGTGTATGGAAGACTTATGAATGAAAGCATTGTGAGATATAGAACTAGAGGTTCTCTCAGATGGAAGGAGAATACTATGATGATTGTTTGCTCCAAGTAAACCAGACATACCTCTACATGAGACATTATATCGTTCGCAATATCCATGGGTTGGAGTTTACATCAGATGAATGCAAAGACTATTCTCCAAAATAATTGAACAAAGGGCATATGAAGAGAAACCTCAAGGATTTGAGGTATACCAGAAAGAGACCCGTGTATGCAGATGAAAGAAGAAACTTGGTAGAGAACCTCCAATGCATAGCAGAAGTGTGGTGAAAAAATTTCTATATTATATCAGAATGATTACTCAAAACTCCAGAATGATGGACTGCCAATCCATGACAAATATCTCATGATGACAGAAGAAGTGCCACATGGATATGTTCCAGTTTGAGCCTTGCCATAATGCTATGAGCTAGAAGAAAACAAAATAGTTGAATTCAACTATGATATACTATAATGATCAAAGTTATATGAAGCCTTCAGAGAAAACCAGTGTTCCAGAAAGACCAAAGTACATTGAGATCAAGCATCACATTCTCCATGATGAAGTCCAGAAAAGAGAATTGGTTCTCCAATATATATATCTCCACATATGAGAAGATAAGTATACATTTTGGTAAATCCTTTGTCCAAGATGAAAGATTTTGCGTACTCAAGCTAGACCTCGTGGAGATGAATTCCTTATTGAAAGAGGAAGAGATGACTCCCAGGTTGGGAGGGAGAACTGATGTGTTATTGACTTATGGGAAGTCATTTTTCAGTTTGAAAAATGGTCCAGGATGAGCAGTTCCTTTCCAATTTGGAAAGTGGTTTGAGATTTTTGATGGACAGGCATTTTCCAGTTCGGAAAATGGTCCATATCAAACAGTCATTTTCGTAATGAAAATGGTTTGATGGATTGTTGATGTACCATAGACAACGATTTC
>JASDQU010330584.1:1645-12891 GCA_032191745.1 Picea mariana | reverse complement strand
TATGTTTAAGTTGATTAAGGAAAGATGATATTGAATGGTGTGATAATCAATTGTCAAAGATAGGTGTAAAGGTTGAGTCTCTCTTTTTGAGTCATTGTTGGCTAGATTCTGGTTTGCGCATGAGTTGTAAGACCCAAGGTTCGGTTCAACTGTGACCAACAAACCCTCAAGACACCAGCCCTTTCAACTCTTGGGGTATCTATTGGGGCTGCAAGAACAAGGCTTTTACAATAGTAAGGGAAAGGGAGGCAGATGTGTGAATCATTGTTCCTTATTCTAGCTTATGTTTGTTCTTGATTATTATATAGATTATCACAGTCATTCATGAACATTGCAGCATAATCAATCCATAAACTAAATCTAGTTTGCGAAGTATGGCATCATTAATAAACACACATAGACAAGTAAAGAACACAAGACATAATATCCTCTCTAAACTCTTTCTTTATTCATCTTCTGTATTTTCCAATTATCTATTACATTCATAACCTTTGCATAACATTGACTCTCCTCTACGCACACACCTCTATCTCCCAATTTCATTACATATTTATACCCAAAATCTAGGGCTTAAATCCCTATTATATCTATCCCAAAAATAACCCATTACAATGCATGGCATGGCCAACTTCAATTATCCGGTTGTTTGCTTTCTTCTATTTTTTGTTCTTTATGCAATTTTTCTGTTGTTATTCTATTTTGGGAAAGGTGCAATATTGTCCTTTGCGCTTTCTCCTCTCACTCGCTTGCTTTCTTCTTCCGCCTGTGCGTTGTCTTTATCCTGCGCACTTTCCTTCCTTCTGCGCCCTTTGTACCTTCTATGTGCTTTCTTCCTTCTGGACGATTTCTTCATACCTAGTTTTTTCTCCCAAATTGCATCCAAAACTTCTTGTCCAACAGGCCCCCAACACTCACTAGTGGCTCGTCCCTAGCCACTCAGGCATGTTTCCTATTCTTTCACTCTGCAATGAACTATTGTGCAACAACCTTAGCTGCCTCTACCTCTGTGACAATGGTGGCCTCTTTTACTATGATCTCCTCCATCACTTGCTCGGTCAAGTCCTGAAGTCTATTCTTTGTTTTGGTCACGTCCTATTTGACCTTCCCCTGTACATTGGCCAATTCTCTATCAACCTTGATCGCTTCTTTCTGTCGGGGTCCAAGTCTCTTCTAAAGGACCTTATGTTGGTCCTCGAGTCTCTCCACTTCGACACATGCCTCTTGTTGCGCTAAAATGGCTGCCATTCGCTCGACTGGTGGCAATGTTGTCGCCTTTTTTGCTACCTCATTGGCATGTTCTTGCACTTCTCGTAGTTTGGCATCTACGACCTTCATCTCTGGGTCGCCCATGAGCTCTTCCCACACTTTGGCACTTTCTTCGCAAATTCTTGTGCATTCATATTCAAATTTCTTAATCCTGGCAACTGTTATCGTTATCGTCCTTAGTCTACCCTCACGTACCTTAGGTGGCGTGCCAAGTGTGCTCTGTAGTTGCAGATCCTAGATTTTCTCTTGGAATCGCTTCATGACTTCACCAATTTTCAACAATTGTTCCTCCATATTGGCCTTTATGACCAGGGGAACTTCTAGTAGTTGTTTGTATAACTTTTGGATAGTGGCCTGCGTCTTTTGTACCATAGCTTTCGCGTCGTCCTTCTCCTTTTGGGATTTCGTTTCCCTCTCCTTTGCACCCTTGTTATCCTCATAATTTCCTCCATTCTACCTTCAAGATCCTTCTTTTGTCGCAAGGTCGTATCATACTCAGTCTATACTTAGGCGCTTTTGTCCCTCATTCTGGCTAAGTCTCAGTGCATGACGTCGCCTCGGTGCTTTATCTCCTGTACCAACTGTGCTTGGAGTTCTTGTACCCTTTGGATGGGTAGTCTGGATATGACGATACTAAGGTTGCCCAATGTCGCAATCTGTTCCTGCAATTCGCCCGCTAGCAACTCCAATGTAGCTGCCTCGACCTGTATAGTTCTATGCTCCCCTAAGGGTTGTATTAGGGTTGTCTACGCACTGGCCTCTATTGTCCTTGGTTTTGTGGATGGATCGTCCATTGTCTCGGGGTCTTTCACAACCACGATGTTTCTAAGAGCTGATGAAGGATTCCCAACTGATCATGAACCTCTTCTATTGGCCCCCGTGCTTTGTTGCAACCTCCCCCTAGAGTTCCTCGGTGGAATCACGGATTAGGTACCCAATCTGATCCATATCATCATCAATTAAAATATAAAATGGGGTCTGACATTGCACTTTAGCTTTATTTCGCACCCCTTTTGTTTATTTTGACTGCTTATCTTTTATTTTGAGTCCCACTTCAGGGACTTTCAATTGGCCATGGTGCTTGTCTACGCCATTTGTATTATCCTCTTCCTCTGCCAAACTTTTCCCTTGGTCTTCGTCCTCTTGTGAGGACCCTGGCTTGTTGGTCAGATTCTTCCAGTCATCCTCCTAGTCACTGATTATGGAGTGAACCTCTTCCATTATCAACCGTTAATTGGTTGGCAACTCCTGTCACGCATGATTCTTTTTGGCTTGCACATATAGATGATGCATGTCGGCTCTGAAGCGCGCAACGTCTCTGTAGGAAATGACTGCTTCCTCTATAATGTGCAATGTAGTCTTTACTACCTTCGTGATGAACTGCAAGTATGTGTAAAAGGTAGCGTTGGTGTCAGTTTGTCGTCTCTTGATGGTGGAGTGCCACAAGTTGGCATATCTAGCTGATAAAGGGTTGCGACTTGAAACACACATGCGCTGGTAAATGTAGGCTCCTGCCACCCGACCAACACAATAAGAATAAGTAGCCATGCATAGTGAAATTATGCAGGCTTCTCCTAGGCCTCTGTGCAGTCTTGTAAAAATTGGTTAACAAGAAAGGTTTCCCAGTTCATTTGAACACCCTCTTTGCATTTTTCTGTGCCTGAGATAATTGTCGCTGGCACCTCATCTTTGCGACATTTGCACAGTAGTTTGTAGGCCAAAAACTACGTTGTAAACCTGACCTCTTGGTCACTAATGCTCTTCACATCCAGACCCTGTTTGCCTCTGAATGTGTCATACTTGTATTTTATGGCCTCAAAGAGGGCTCACTCTCCCATTTTGAGGAATAGCAAGGATGGGTCTTCGCCTTCTTTGCTTAACCTTGTGATACGCGCAATTAGCGTAGTATCAATTGAGACTGGGGGATCTAGCCAAAGTGTCCCCCCATGGATGCAACTGAGTAATACCTCGACATAGGAATTGATTTCGTTACTTCGTCTGAAATGTGGAATTTCAAACAACTTGAGTATCCCGACTTTCTCCAAGCCCGATGCCCATTCCTGTGCTTCCACTCGAATTTTTCTTGTACCAAGGTCGGTCTTTGTGCACAAATATTGGGCCCTGGCCAACTCATGGAATTTTTGTGTGTCGGTGATATCATGGTCCATAAATTTCCAGTTGGCCACCTTACCGAGCATGTCCTCATCTTGACTGACGACCTTTGGGACTGGTGCTACAGGTAATGGATACTTGGCATTCATTGGTATTGTTACCAGGGGCGTGTCATCCTTCCTCGAAGGCAAATAATCTCTGTGGAAAATTTTAGGTAGCGCAGGGACTAAAGGTTCGACCACCTCTTCTACCTCCTCATTTACTGGTTTCCTTGCTGTTGCGAATGATCCTCCTACTCTCGGCGATGCCATCTTCTATGTATGTTGGACTTGTGAACAAACTCTCTGTGTCTATGCGGTTAATTGTAACTTGGCTTGGGGAACTTGTCTATGTTCGCTCCTGCTTTGCATGCAACAATGACGAAGAGTTTCCTTCCCTCCCAGTGTTTTGTGTGTTCATTCCAAGTAGGACTGTCATATCCCACCTTAATTGCCTTGTCCAATCTGGCATTAAAGTTGGTAACTGGGTAACTAAATGCTTCTTAATTGCCAATTCCGCCTTATGATTCTCCTTTTGTACTGCTGATCTGTCCGGGATTTCTGACGACTTTTCTGAATGAATGTTTATACAACGCTTTTATGACCTGTCACACCAACCATCTAATCAATATTTTTCTTGCCTTACTGCTTTTAATGGTTTTATCGGGTCCAATATGCGCAGTAGTGCATTGCTCGTTGCAATCAGGCCTGCCTGTATCTTATCTTTGAACTTGGCATAGTGTTATCTTCGCGTGGGATGATCAGCTCAATCACGCAAGTTATGATACCTTGAGATTTCACACACTCTTTTTCTTTCTCCTATGACTACCTTTTTATTGCTTTTCTTTCCTTTTTCTACTTTTTATTGGTTTTTTCTTGCTAATATGGTATACTTACTATAATACAGAGGTTTTGGCGCAACCCAAATTATTGTGCAGACTATCAACTGTCTCTATAGAGTTTCAATTGACTTCCATTCACAATTCTTTCCAAGATTTTTCCATCCAAGGTTTCCAACCGCACAACACCTATCTCGATTATCTGTTGGATCACATAAGGACCTAACCAATGCATGCGAAACTTCCTTGGGTGTTGCAGATACTTGTTGTCATAGAGTAGTATCAAATCATTGACTTGAAATTTCTTGGATTTAATGTGTCGATTGTGCCAGGCTTTCTACACTTGCTGATGGAATCCTACAATAAACCATTCCTCCCCAAGTTGAACTAATTGTGTCAATTTCTCCTCTATTGTGTTAGTATCAGAGAGCTCAGTGATTGTTGCAATGCGCAGGCTAGGTAGAATGAACTCCATTTGCATCACTGCTTCATGTCCATAGACCAACCAGAAAGGTGTCTGCCCTATCAACTTCTTACTTGTAGTTTTGTATGCCCATAGCACTGCATGGATGCGTAAGTCCCAATCATCTCTTCCAACATTGCAGATTTTTGTCAAAGCATTCTCTAAAATCTTATTAAAAGCTTCCACCATGCCATTAGCTTGCAGGTGATATGGTGTACTCTTGTGGCGATGAATATGAAACTCCTTCGTTAATGTTACAATGGTTATGTTTAGAAAGTGCGTACCTTGATCACTAAGGAATATGCGTGGACATACAAACCTGGTGAATACATTCTCGAATAGAAACCGCAGAACGGTCTTTGCAGTACAATCAGTAAATGGTGTTGCTTCCGCCCACCTGGTTAAGTACTATGTCACAGTAATGATGTATCTTGTTCCTAATCTCCTTGCTTGTGGGTTGATCAGACCTTTCATGTTCCACTTATTGAATGCTTGTAATGTAACTTGTGGATTTAATGGCATTTCATCTCACCTAGATGGTTTACCCACTCTGTGACATACGTCGCAGGACTGACAATACTCCTTCGCATCTTTGTGCAGTGTAGGGGACCAAAGCCCTGCGCATACAATCTTATGTGGTGTTGCTTTGCCTATGTAATGTCCTCCAACAATTCCATCATGTGCTTTCTCAAGTATGATTGACCTTTCATGTTCCAGTACACAACGCCTTAATATTCCATCTGCCCCAACTTATACAAGTTCCCTGCAATCAGCTGATATATGTTGCTTTCACTACCAACTGTTTCTTTTTTGCAACAGTCATTTAGGAGGGGGCCACACTTGTATTTAGAAACTCCACAATGTCCGTGAAGCAATCATCCACCATCCTTACTGCAAATAATTGCGCATCTGGGAAATTATCATCTAAATTACCGACATCCTCTCCTAACAATATACGCGAGAGATGATCGGGTCTTACATTCAACTTCCTTGGTTTTACTATGACCTCAAAGTCATATTCCTGAAATAATAACAACCATCTACATATTCTTCCTCCCAATACAAACTTAATGACTAAGTACTTTAATGCATAATGGTCTGTATACATCTTGAAGTGGGACCCCAATAAGTAGTATCTGAACTTTTGGAGCGCATAGACCATGGCCAATCCTTCCCGTTATGTAGTGGTATAATTCTTTTCAGATATAGACAACTTCCTACTTGTGAACACAATCGGATGATCAATGTCTCCTTCTCCTGGTTGTGATAGTACTGCGCCCAATCTATGGATGATGCATCTACATGTACATGGAACTCCTTGTTCCAGTTTGGAAAGATTAAAATGGGTGCGGTGACCAGTCTATGTTTCAATGTGTCCATCCCCTTCCGAAAGTCCTCATTCCATTGGAACTTGGCTTGCTTTTTCAACAACTTTTCCATGGGTCTTGTAATATGCGCATATCCTTTGATAAACTTCCAGTAGTAACATGTATGACCTAGAGTTTCCCTTAACTGTCTCACTGATGTCAGAGGCTCCAACTCCAGAATAACTGCAATCTTGGTTGGGTCAACCATGAGTCCTTATTTGCATACGAGATGTCTTAGTAGAATTCCAAATGGTGCAAAAAAGATACATTTCTTCAAGTTCAACGAAATCTGTCACTGTCTGCATCGATCCAAAATGAACCAAAGAACTTCTATATGATCCTGCAGTAAACTGAACACCATCCAATCATCTAAGTACACTTCCAATAATTTATGGATGAACGCCTTGAATGCATCCGCTACTACTTTAGAAAACATTGCAGGGGCATTCTTCAATCCAAAGGGCACCACCATGTACTGATAACTGCCCCACTTTGTCGCAAAGGTGGTTTTGTGTCTATCCTCCTGGGTAATTTTTATCTGATGGTACCTAGATAATTCATCGATGAAGGAATAAGTTTCTTGACCTCCTACGTTCTCCAACACTTCATCCATGAATGGTGTTGGGAAGTGGATCATGTAAGCATGCGTCATTTAATTTCCTCAGATCTACGCAGATCCTAATTCCTCCGGTCTTCTTATCCTGCACCACCATTGGGATAATCCACTCATATTCTTCTAATGGTTCAATGATTCCTGTGTCTAGCATCCTGTCTATTTCAGCCTTAGCCTTCTCCTTGTACCTCGAGTTCAATCTATAAGGTCTCTGTCGTATTGGCTTAGCTCCAAGTTTTAGTGGAATCTTCATCTCGCCTAAGTCGCCTACTATCCCTTTCATCTCTCAGAATGTGGTTGGAAATAAATCCCGATATTCATGTAATAAGTCTACCACCTTCTCAATTGTCTCATCATTCTAATAGTCTCCTATCTGTGCAAACTTAGGATTCTCCATTGTCCCAATGTTGACCTTCTTTGTCTTTATAGGCTGTGTGTATGCAGTGGATGCAAGCTCTAGCCCTTCTACTATGCGTGTTCCTTCTGTTTCTGGTACTTGTACATTCCTGGGATCCTCCTCCTTGTATTCTTCCTCCGTGACATTATAGCATTCCAATAGCTTCTGGACCGTCATCTTGGCTTTGTGCGCACTGCATAATTGTACTACTTCCATTGGTTCTACCTCCGATAAGATCTTTGTTTCAATGGCCTGTAGTGTTGCATGTTTGGATGGGGCTTCATGTTCTAATGTGAATGTGATTTCGAATCTATGGACCAATCCTTCCCATTATGTTGTCTCCATGTGCATCTCCCATTCTAAATACCAATTCTTCGGGATTGTGTCCAACATGTGTATGAATTGGTGCATCCACTCTGTCTCTGATTCTGAGCGCCATAAAGCTCTAAACATTTCTACGTGACCCACCGGGTCGCCCTCTCTTGTGTATTTCTGTGCACTTTCCACTTTCTCGGGCCCAAAGCATATCTGCATAAGTCTACTACACTGTGCCCAATCCTTCATTCCCTTTCTTTGCACTACCCACCATCTAGCTCGAGTTACCTTTAAGATGACATTTAGTGCCAAAAGCCTTTGTTGTTCAGGTACCTGTAACTGAAGTGCTTTTATAAACATATCAATCTTAGTTAGTCCATCGTACCTGGGTGGGTCACATAGCTCCATGCCAATCCGATGCAAGGATCAGTTTATACATGCACATCATCTAGTTGTCACTTCATGCATCCTCTGCTACTAATTCTCTAGACCAACTTCTAAATTTGATGCATATGAATTGATACTTCTCCAACTTAGCGCACCATCCGTTGTCGAGTTGACATAATCTTCCATCCGCACAGTCATATTATATAAGTTATCCATGTTATTTCCTCTTGCTGAATCTGTGTATCTCTTCCCTTCTTATGGGTCCAAAGGTGCAATAACCTTTAGATCCCCAACTGTGAAGATCATCTCCCTCCTTTTCAAGTTAATAATTGCCTATTTATCCACCGCCCATTCCAATCCCATCAATGCTGGATATGGTTGAATATCATCTACTATCTCAATAACTTCAAATTTTTCCATGTTACACACCCCATCTATGTTCACAGGTACTCCTACTAGTTGCCCAATCAAGACTATCTTGTGTTGATTCGCGAATCTTAGTTGAACGAGGGACCACATTGTCTCAGGTTCTCCCATCATCTCCCACGTCTTCTTAGGTAGTACATTCACATTCGATCCTAAGTCCAGAATAACATTATCCACATCATACTCCCCAATCTGCGCATTGAACCTGAATTCTCTGTTGGTTCTCTTCCTGCGCAATACCTGGTTTACCATTCTCTGCGTGATGGGGGTTTCTTTTCCTTTTGTGCATTGATCAATCATGTCATCTAAAGTGCTTAGCGTGGTCCTATTTTTCATTAGTTCGACACAAATCTTTAAGAATTCTGTTAGTGTACTTACCTGCACCATTGGCTTCTCCGACACTACTTGACCTTCTATCGAAGGCAACGCTGATGTTGACGCTCCATCAGGCAGTCCAAGTATCTCTTTCCTATCTTTCTAATATGTCTTTTTCTCATGTTGTGGATCGAATGGTGGTATAGTCCTCGCTGACTTCCTTACCCACTACTTCAACTGCTTCCCTTGGTCAATCCCTATTATAACGCCTCCACGCGTAACAATTGCCATTGTTGGTACTTCATTGCGTCTTTCAACTGATATCATCTGCACATTCTGATTATGATGTTGATTCTGGTTTGGGTTTCTTTTGGCCTGCCATTTTGCAACTAGTTGGGGACAATCCTCTGTTGCATGATCTAGTGCTTTGCAATACGTGCACGTGGTACACGGGTTCTGTCAATCTCGGGCCAAGTGTCCAGATTGATTGTAGTTATAACAGATAACCGATCCTCGTCCTCCTCTACCAAAATTCTCTCTACCTCAGCCTTTGCCAAAATTTGCTTTGTTCCCTTGATTGAAACCTCTATGACTATTATACTACACGCCATTCTCATCTATGCTGGTATTCTCTTTTTGGATCCTATACATATCGGATGTGTGCTCCCTTAGTAGGTTGAACGCGCGACAATCCTTCTCTTCATGCCCTATCGACTTGTAAAAATTGCAAAACAAGTTCTTTGGAGTACTCTGATATTTCTGGAGTAATGGACACTTAGTGGGATGATGATCCCATTTCTTACAGATCTCGCAGTATCCTCCACCGGGTAGTGGAGTCAGTGCTTTAGCTACCAAATACTGCACGAATGTCGGGCATTCGTCCTTGTGGTGGACTTCCGTCCTCCACTTTGTACACCAAATCTGTTCTCATTTTTCCCTTCCCTTGGTAAGCTTGACCAACTGAATTGTCAATGCGACCAAATATGTCTAAAATTGTGCCATTCCCCTAGTGTCTCCTGTCGATGAAGCCTCTAGTTTCATTGCAGTTTCCAGAGCCTCTGGCTGTGATGCAACCTTTTGTTGTATTAGTGGCCTACAAATGTGTGATAGAAGTCCCGAAATGAACCACTCTTGATGTTGTTGATCGTGAATTTGGAAATTTAATCTCCCCATCACATCCTAAAGCGTTGATCTCAATCCCATACTGACTTTGTTTGCACCTGTTTAATCTCTTTCAGTTCGGTGATGTATTGTGACTCTGACTTTGGCTTCTTGAACTCCTTTAATATCGCTTGCTTTATCTCTGCCAAAGTCCTAGCTTGTCCGGTAGGCGTAATACCCTTTAACTTCATATACCATACTAGCACACAGCCTCTAAACGTTGTTGCTAACTGCCCAATCTTCACTGCCTCGTCTTGTATGTTCTTGGTGGCCCAAACTGTTTCGCAGACAAAAAGTGTTGTTCAGATCCTCTGATCCCACTCCCTTGGATTTAGGAAGTCTAAGAATATTATCTATTTCCGCCATGTTGGTTTGTGTATTCCCTCCTCTTGGTGATGTTGGTGGACTCTGACTTTGACTCTGCGCACTACTTCTACTATTCCAACTGCTATTATTCTGTCCTCCTTGGCTAACTACGATGGATTTCGACAAGTCTTCAAATGTTATCTCTGATTGTGGTGATGCACACAGGGTCGTGGATTCAACACAGGATCCTGTATGAGTAGGACTTACCGACTCTTCTATTACTGGACTGGATTAACAACCCTCTTCTCCTCCTCCTATATATGGTATCTCCACGATTCAAACATGTGCACAAGGTTCTCATACTTATGGCTCACTGCGCGACTCTTTTCTCCTAGCCCCAGCCTTTTTCCTTTTGTACCTCCTTCCTCCGCACAACTCTCCAAACTCATAATCTTCCTCTGGTGTACTTCCTTCTTGCATCCTCAATCCCTACCTTCCTTTTTCATTGCTTCCTTCATTCTCTCAAGCTATCCTTATGTTATACTCCAACTCCCCTATGTGCACAAAGTCTGTTTAGCAGTCAGACTTCATTATCATCGCGTGCTTTTCACATAACAACATTTTTATCCACGTATTCAATGATTTCAAGAACCTCCAGCGTGGGACTTTGGATTTTTTTTTTCTGCAACACTATATGATTGAATGCAATCTACGACAAATTCAATAACATAACCTCCTAGTATACTATCCAACCAAAAATCAACTGCTCGAGTAGTTGGGTTACTTACTGAATTCAACTGTCTTACTAATTCAAGAGTCTAATTATTCGGTGTTGCAGCACTAAACCTTCTCGTCTTCTCTACCAACCTCTCTAGCCACTCGGTCATAATTTATGGGAATTCGCCAAAGAAAATTTCATGTAGATCTGTGAACACATACTTTTGCATCCATTGCCTGTCATTCATCCGAGGGTTCCTGTTCTTTTGTCGCGCAAACTCCTGTTCTTTTCGTTCTAACCAGTGTGTTCTTTCTTAGTTGGCCTCCAAAACATTCCCTTAGTCGCAATTTCCTAGTCATGACAACATAACCATTTGTTGGCTGGATTCTGGTATGCGTACGGGTTGTAAGATCCAAGGTTCAGTTCAACTGTGACCAACAAACCCTCAAGACATCGACCCTTTCAGCATCACCTGCTTGCGCAGACAAAGTCTCACCCGAGGTATCTATTGGTGTTAAGCCCT
>JASDQU010330580.1:0-12272 GCA_032191745.1 Picea mariana | reverse complement strand
GATCACTGTGTTTATTTTAAAAAGCTAGAAAATGGAAGCTATATTATCTTTCTATTGTATGTAGATGACATGCTTGTTGTAGGGTCTAATATGCAGGATATAAATGTGCTCAAGAAGAAATTAGATAATTCATTTGCGATGAAGGATTTGGGTGTTGCAAAGAAAATCCTTGGTATGAGAATAACAAGAGACAAGAAAAATTGCAAATTGACATTGTCTCGGAGTGAGTACATAGAGAAGGTGTTGGAGAGGTTTAGAATGCAACATGAAAAACCAATTAGTACACCTTTGGCTAGCCATTTCAAATTAACTAAGGAAATGTGTCCCAAGACACAGGAGGAGATAGAATACATGTCCAAGGTCCCTTATTCATTAGCAGTTGGCAACTTGATGTATGCGATGGTTTGCACAAGACCAGATATTGCACATGTAGTGGGAGTTGTGAGAAGGTATATGAATAATCCAGGTAAAGACCATTGGGAGGTAGTAAAGTGGATTCTCAGGTATTTGAGAGGTATTGATACTCATGCATTATGTTTTGGAGGTTCAGACACTTTTCTACAGGGATATGTTGATTCAGATATGGTAGGTGATAACAATAGTAGGAGGAGCACCATAGGGTATGTTTTTACTATAGGTGGAAAAATAGTAAATTGGATTTCGAAACTACAAAAGGTTGTTTCACTTTCAACAATAGAAGAAAAGTATGTTGTTTCTATAGAAGCTAGTAAATAAATGATTTGGCTATAGAGGTTTATGGAGGAACTGGGAAAGAAGCATGAGAATAGCAAGTTGTACTGTGACAATGAGAGTGCCATTCATCTTGCAAATAACTCAACCTTGCATTTGAATATAAGGCATATGCAACTGAGGTACCATTTCATATGATCCATTTTGGAAGATGGACATTTGAAGTTGGAAAAGATACACACTAGCCAGAATCCTGCAAACATGTTAACAAAGGGAGTAACTGGGGAGAAACTGAGTTCTTGCTCAGTTTCAGTTGGTCTTCATGCATGAAGGTGAAGATGAGAAATTTTCTAGGTCCAAGAAGGTTCATAGTCCAACAAATACAACAACGGTGGAGTTGTTGAGATCAGTCTCCAAGTGGGAGATTGTTGGTTGTGGAGCCTAATTATCTTCTTGATTCAAAGGTCTTTGTTTTCAACCATGTTTATACCCCATGAAGACTTTACACCCCAAAAGAATGTACACTCATCCACGTGGGCCCTCGACGGGGGTTCGAGGGAGAAGCCCCGAAGGAAAAATTGCCTTGTAAATGTATATTGTAATTTCATTGTAAATCTGGACCGTTCATTATAAGGTTGCATATCTAACAATAGAAGTTATGTTAGGGTTTTTTGCCCTAGAAGTCAACCCTCTTTTATGAGGGAAATGTATTGTGGCTATGTATCATAAAAAATATTGTATTATGAGAGAGGATAATGTGAGAGAAAGAAGAGGAAGTTACAGCGGGTTTGTTGTAGGTTGTATCCCTTCATTTCCTGGAAAATAATAAAGGAAGGACCTAGCAATTTCTCTAGTGGATGTAGCCCACATTGGGTGAACCACTTATATCTGTGTCTCTATTGTATTGTGTATCTTCTGTGTTTTATTTATGCATTTATTTTATTTTATTGCTCCGTGATCCTGGTTTTCTAACATGGAAGACTTAAAAAATTTAATTTACCGATGAATTAAAACCACGACTTCCATGGTTAATCATCCTGGATGCTGCCACAAATCACATTGAGAACGTACTTGGTGCGTGTGTTGTAGTTATCTCTTTGATAAATGGTAGCCATTGAGTAAGTATCTATAGTGGGAGGTCGTTCAACTGGTGGAATTTAATTGATATTAAATGAAATATTAATGTTTGAGGAGTAGCGTGTATTTGTTGTTTTGTCCTTCAGTAAATGCCATTGGTATTAATTAAGTCCATAATTGACAGGTCTACGACGAATGATCTTAAAGTAATATCATATAGCATATCGATCGACGGTTAACCCTTGATTCAATATTATTGCGTTTAGACCTTTAACACTATGTAGTGACTATGGTAGTTATCTTTCTAATAATAGCCTATGGTAGGGAGAATTATAAAATCCGATTTTTCACACTAAAACAAAAAGTTTTCGCTCCATCTGGATTATCCATCTATGCTTGGGTTGGCCCTTAAATTAAGGGTGGTACCAAAATGCTTGACAACTCATTGTTGATTATGATTCAACGTCCTTGATCGTTTGTGGCGTAACCAAGTTTTTATATAAAGACTTTTCTGGTTATGAAGCATAGTGAGATTATAGTATCTTAATGATTTTCCTCAAATTTAGATTCACTATTAAATACAAAAAAATTATTTAAGAATATTACGGTCTAGTCTATTTAGTTTTGGATGTAGAAACTCATTAAATAATTCCTATTTGTTTAATGATTATCAAGAGCCTAAATTTAATTCATTATTAGCTTGCTTTTGTATTTGCATATGCTAAAAATTTAGTCAACAAACTATTACGAAGTATATCCTCTAATATTGAAGATGTAAGACATACTAAGGGGTTATATTAACTTAACTCTTTTTTATTATATTTTCTAAGACTAAAACTTCAATATGATAATAGAGCGATCGATGTTTAATTAGTCAAATATTACACCTAGTTGCATTGGTCCAGAGTTACAACTTTTTATTTAGAGGAATGATTATTGATTTGCAAGTTGACTTAAACAAAAATTAAAGTATCAAATTTTGCATCTTCAGATGATAGTAAACGTAATGATTGTATTTGTTCACCATTGCAATACTAATTTAAAGCCTTGAATGGTATCAGACTTAATGAATTTCTTGTTGGAAATTGTCTAATTTTCATACGCATTGTGTAATTAACTAAATGGTTAGTAATGTCGTAGAAAGTATTTAATTAAAAATAAATATTAAACATGTATAACATATCTACTTATAATCATCATAAATATTAGTAGTTGTATTAGCACACCCTTGATTAGTTGTGAAAAAAAATATTTTTACATTCTTACTATTTTTATATGATGTGATGTTAGTGAAATTTTTACGAATTAGATCTATATAATGTTATTTAATATTAGCATCTTGACTGGGTTGTGAAGTTGTTGACAATAATATTAGAATGTTGAGTATTAATAAAGAAATTATCTGTTGTATCGTTGTATATTAATTTCCTTGGTTATTAATTGTCGTAGTGAATAATTCTTATTCTGTTTAAAAATAAATAAATTTGCTACTTCGTCATATTGGTTTTCCTTGTGTAGTGTATTTGAGTGATGTTACATATGGTATCAGAATGGGTTCAACTCTGCGACAACGGTCTCGTTACACCTTCCACTGTGTTGTTTTTAAATGATTAAAGATGCATAGCTAATACAATTTGAGTTGTTCATGACAGGGATCATGGTCAAAGGAAACAGGATGAGTAGATGACATGGCATGGAGGAATAGGTACACATCCTATAAGAGCATCCACCCATGAGGGATCGACTCCACTTTGAGAGGAGAAGACTATTGAGTAGGAGCAGGTTTTTGTGGGAGATGTGGTAAGTATGATGAGATCCTTCTAGAGGATGTCATAGGCATTGATCAATCGCCTGGATTGAGATGAGGGTAGAGAGTCTGTGCCCAATGAGGGTTCACAACGCACTCTACCAGGTAGTAGTAGTATACACAAAGAACTAGAGAAGGTGAAATTTCCCGAGTTCTAGGGTGCCACAGATGGCTTAGCCACCGAGGAATGGTTGGAGAACATGGCGTTGTGGTTTGCACTATGTGATTACACCTCCAACATGAAATTCCACATAACAATATTGCAACCTAAAGGGAGTGCTCTTATTTGGTGGAAGACACTTTTACCTCAACTAAACATGTTTGTTGAAGACATGTCATGGGAATTGTTTGAGGAACGATTCTGGGAGAGGTACTTATCGAATGAATTCATTGAGCGTGAGTTGAATGAGTCCAATTCCCTATGATAGGGTAGTTGTACGGTACCAGAGTACGAGGCCAGGTACATGGAGCTACTTAGATATGCTCCACATCTGAACACTGAGAAACTAAAGGTTAACAAATTTGTGTTTGGCCTCAACTTTAGCATCCATGCAAAATTGAGGATCTTGATGCCCCAGACATTACATGATGCAGTTTAAAAGGCCCTCATTGTTGAGGAGGATATAAGTAGTGGAGTTCTGGGCAGAACTCCTTCCAGATAGACTGGGAAGGTGCCACCAGGAGCTCATCGACATCAAACACCAATTAGACAAACTTCTGGGCACTGTGATATGCCCATAGAATCTGTATTCTCGACACCACAATGATAGACTCCTCAGCAGAGGAATCTTTACAGAGTACCACAATAGAAACAACAACATCATCCACAACAACAAAAACAATTTAGATATAGTCCACCAAACATACCAGTACAACAGATTCCTAGGCCAACAACTTCTACTTCTGAGACTAGGAGCACCAAACCAAAGAATGGATGATGGACATGTGGAGAGCCAGATTACCAGAGAGATTGTCCTATTGAGAAGGAAAGAGTTGTCAGATCATCAAGACCTACGACAGTTGGATATTTGGTCAAGGCCCACACGATACATGCAATAGTGAATAACCGCCAAGTTTAGCATCAGTCCACCGTGCTCGAGACGTTAGGTATGATCATCGATCAACACTTTATTATTTTAATAGATCCAAGAGACACTGAAATTTTTATATCTAGTGTTGTGCTTAAAATAATTCAGGTGAAGGCAGTTGAACAAGATGATTTTATACATGTGGAAATGGCCTCTAGTGTCAAGAAAAAGGTTAGAGGAAAGGTTAAGGATTGTAACATTAACCTAGGTGACTTCGTGACAAGTGTAAACCTGTATGTTGCAATCTTGGGATCTTACGATATAGTGATCAGAATGGATTGTTTATAATCGCACGATGCGATACTTAACTACAAGATGAAACGATTAAGTTTAATAGATGATTTGGGACATAATAGAGTAATTGCAGGAAGAAACCAAGGAGTGTCGTTGAGTTTTATTTCTTCCTTATAATTACAGAAAAGTATGCACAAAGGGTGTAAGTTATACACCATCTTAGAGCTTAATGAAAAGGGGGACAGAGAAGGATTATAAAATATTCTTGTAGTATCAAAGTTTTATGATGTATTTCCTGAGGAATTTCTAGGTTTGGCACCATCATAAAGAAAATTGGAGTTTACCATAGATTTGAAACCTGGAACGAAACCTATTGCAAGAACTCCATACCGGATGTCGACAATAGAATTGCAGGAGTTGAAAATGCAATTGAAGGATTTGTTAGACTTGCGACTTATACGCCCAAGTGTGTCACTGTGGGGTGTGCCAGTTATTTTGTGAGAAAGAAGGATGAATCGTGGAGGCTTTCCATTGACTACCATCAATTGAACAAAGCTATGATCAAGAACTAGTATCCATTGCCAAGGATTGACTATTTGTTTGATCAAATGAATGGAGAAATAGTGTTATCAAAGATTGACTTGAGATTGTGATATCTTCAATTACGAATTAAGGAGGAAGATATCCCTAAGACCACATTTAAGATGAGATTCAGACACTATGAGTTTATTGTTTTACCATTTGGGCTAACGAATGCCCCGAGTGTATTCATGAGTTTGATGAATGGGGTGTTCCGCGAATACATGGACAAGTTTGTAAAAGTATTTATTGACGATATATTTATTTATTCTCGAACTAAATAAGAGCATGACGAACAATTGAGGTTAGTTTTACAATGTCTAAGAGAAAACAAGTTGTACATGAACCTGTCAAAATGTTCATTTTACCAGATGAAGATTCATTACTTGGGTCATATTATATCTGGAGAAGGTATCATTGTGGATCCAATGAAGGTTGAGGCTATTATGGAATGGCCAACACCGAAAAATGTACAAGAAGTGTGTATCTTTATGGGGTTAGTAGGTTATTGTCGACATTTCATCGAAGTTTTTTCAAAGATAGAAAATCCAATTACAGAATTGCAGAAGAAAAAAAACAAATTCGTATGGACAGAGAAATGCGCTAAAGATTTTCAAAAGCTTAAGGAGTTATTAACGACAACACCGATACTAAAGGTTCCTGATATGGACAAAGAATTCTTGGTATGCACGGATGCATCCAAGGAAGGTTTAGAGGGAGTATTGATGCAAGACGGTCGAGTGATCGCTTACATTTCAAGAAAATTAAGAAAGAATGAAGAGAATTACACAACACATGATTCAGATTTATTAGTGATTGTATATTCCTTACGAGTTTGGAAACATTATCTGATTGGACTAAAATTCAAATTAAAGACAGATCATTGTGGATTGCAGCATCTTTTTAGTCAAAGTGACTTCAGCACGCAACAAAGGCATTGGTCAGAACAACTTAGCGAATACGACTTTGATATTACTTACATTAAAGGAACAATGAACAAAGTAGTAGATGTGTTGAGTCAAAGACCACACATATTCTTAGTAAAACCTCTTAAGACGAATCTTCGAGAGAATATTCTAGATTTACAGATAGATGATGATTGTTACAAAAAAGTTAAGAATAATACCAGACAAGATACCATGATGGTACCTAGGTATGAATGTTATACATTCGACAACGATGGATTGATGATTTATAACAACATAATTTATGTACCACCTAACAACGAATTAAGAAGTTTGATTTTAAACGAAGCTCATCGAACAATATACATGGCTCATCCTGGAGTCACGAAGATTAGATAGCATATCGATCGATGATTAACCCTTGATTCAATATTATTGCGTTCGGACCTTTAACACTATGTAGTGACTATGGTAGTTGCATTTCCAATAATATCCCGCGGTAGGGAGAACTATAAAATCCGATTTTTCACACTGAAACAAAAAGTTTTTGGTTCATTTGGATTATCCATCTATGCTCGGGTTGGCCCTTAAATTAAGGGTGGCACCAAAACACTTGACAACTCATTGCTAATTATGATTCAATGTCCCTGATTGTTTTGTGGCGTAACCAAGTTTTTATATAAAGACTTTTCTGGTTATGAATCATAGTGAGATTATAGTATCTTAATGTTTTTCCTCAAATTTAGATTCACTATTAAATAAAATAAAAAAATGTATTTTAGGATATTACGGTCTAGTCTATTTAGTTTTGGACATAGAAACCCATTAAATAATTCGTATTGGTTTAATGATTATCAAGAGCCTAAATTTAATTCATTATTAGCTTGCTTTTGTATTTTCATACACTAAAAATTTAGTCAATGAACTATTACGAAGTCTGTCCCTTAATATTGAAGATGGAAGACATACTAAGGGGTAATATTAACTTAACTCCTTTTTATTATAATTCCTAAGACTAAAACTTCAATATTATAATAGAGTGATCAATGTTTAATTAGTTGAATATTACACCTAGTTGCATTGGTCCAAAGTTGTGACTTTTTATTTAGAGGAATGATTATTGATTTGCAAGTTGACTTAAAGAAATTTAAAGTATCATATTTTGCATCTTCAGATGATAGTAAACGTAATGATTGTATTTGTTCACCATTGAAACACTAATTTAAAGCCTTGAATGGTATCATACTTAATGAATTTCTTGTTGGAAATTGCCTAATTTTCATATGCGTTGTGTAATTAACTAAATGGTTAGTAATGTCATAGAAAGTGTTTAATTAAAAATAAATATTAAACATGTATAACATATCTACTTATAATCACCATAAATATTAGTAGTTGTATTAGCGCACCATTGATTAGTTGTGCAAAAAAAAGATTGTTACAATATTACTATTTTTATATGATCTGATGTTAGTGAATTTTTTACGGATTAGATCTATATAATGCTACTTAATATTAGCATCTTGACCGGGTTGTGAATTTGTTGACAGTAAAATTATAATGTTGATTATTAATAAATCAATTATATGTCGTAGTTGTATATTAATTTCCTTGCTTATTAATTGTCGTAATGAACAATTCTTATTCTGTTTATTTTCGCTACTTCATTATATTGGTTTTCCTTGTTTAGTGTATTAGAGTGATGTTACATTTCCTATTTTTTGTCCTTGAACATGGTTTATCCTCTGTTCTTGAATATAAATTATTGGATTAGGGGAAAAAAATTTGTTTCTTCTTAATCTCATCAATTCATTTTTCATATGTATAATGGTTCAGTGCATCTGTTCTATTTACATTATTTTTTTAGTCTCTTGCATCGTTGTTGGATCATTTGTCACATTAATAATTACTCCTTTGAGTATACCTCTACCAAATCCTCGATATCCAATGTTTCATGTTCTTTGATCTTCGAATCTTCTTGAATATGATGTTCCTTGATCTAAGACACTGAGTGCATCAATTTCTCTTTGAACTCTACCAAGAATGATATATGGATCTACATCAGTATCCAACATAAATTCTTCCATTTATGTTGCTTTATTCATTGCTCCATTTAAATCCTCAATTTATGAAGCTCTGATGGAAAACTTGGCATTTGAAGGCATTGCATTTTTTTAGCATCCTAGTATGACTGGAGCATTTGGTCATTGATTTTCTTGTATCTTATTAAGCGTTCTTGAAAATTGAAATCTCGGATCCTTTTACCCTTTTTCAAATGGATTTTGGTGAATTATGTAAGTAGAGTATGGAATGCTTTTGGAGGAGCATACATGGTTAAAACCATGGCTTCTAAATCATCAAACATAGAAATTGAATTTACTGGAAGGGACATATACCATTCATGAGCTTGGTCTATCAATGTTTGAAGAAATAATAAAACCATTACATCGTCTTATTCAACCAAATGAATCTCACATAGGCTCAAAAAAGTTTCCATATGTTTCTTTGGATCAACTGATCCATCTCTTGGGAATATTGACAGAAATCCTTGTGAGAGGGTTGGAAATTGATGTTGTTCACCACAAATATTTAAAGGGCTATTTGTAACCCTTCTCCATGGAATTATTTGTCTTCTTTCTTCATGATTCTCAGGAGGGTGTTGATTTATTTCTTCTTTATCAACCATGTTTTGATATTTTTGTTCTTTAATAGTTGAACTTTCTCCAATTCTTTCTAGTTGTTTTCTTTTTCTCCTCATTATTGGTCCTTTATATGATTCCAACTTCAATTTCTCTCTTGTCTTATTTTTCTTCTTGCAATTTCTCTTTCCTCCTCACGAAAAAGAGTCTCCTAGGATCTCTCAAGTTCTTCATGACTTAGAACTGTAGTCAATACCAAATCATATAATTGATGCAAAAAACTTGTTTGATTTCCTAATCCAACTTGCAACTGGGGTTGATTAGTTTGAGGTAGAGTCATAAATAATTATGATATAAAACCGAATTTTTGTTCTTCTCCCTAGTATGGTCACCAAAAATGTTAATGTTTGAATTGGTTAAGATCGAAACAACAACCTCATGAGGATAAAATCCCCCTTCATTTTTATAAAGGTGGTATTCCTCTCTGAATTCTTAAAAGATTTATCTTGGAAACTCTTGGGAAAAATGTAGGAGAATGTTAATAAACAAACTCAAAATCTTTATTATTCAAATAAATATATTAATTTTATTAACACACAGGTGTTGTTATTATATTTAAAAAATTGATGCATATTTATCACATTCCCACCGTAAAATTTTAAAACAATATATATTATTGCACATTTTATGCATCAATGCTTCAATATCATAAATATGCATCAACGCTTCAGTATGATTAATATGCATTGGTGTGTATAACCCCTTTAAAAGCACATATTTCTATATTATTTCAAGCACCATTTTGTGAGTTCATAAGAATGCACCGATATGTATATATTTTAATTATTTGTTCTTTTACAAATATTTTTTATAATGATATTGTTTTTTATATTTTTCTTATCACATTTTGATATAATGATTGCATTAAATCCTTATCCAATGGATTACACCTTTGTTATTGCAACAATGTAAATCATTCACATATTAATGAATCAACAACACAACATTTTACAACATTTGACAATGCAATAAAATAACAAACCCATTTTATTATATATGAATAAGAGACCCATGGTCATACAAAATGGGACAATGTAAAGGTCCATAATAATCAAAATGGAACCAATATGTAATTTTAACAATTATTGGTAACATGTCCTCATGCAATTCAGACAATACATCCACTACATTAAGCAAAAATATTCCTAATTTTTACAGACCGATATTACAAAACATACAACTTGCAGTAACATTCAATTATACTAATTGTCATTCATCACTTGAACTATTGTTATTGCTTGAGTTGTGTGCATCCCTTATTTATTTATCAATTGTAGGCGATATTGTACTTTGGTTATTTAAACAAATGTTTTTTGGCTCGACTTCTTGTTGATGTTCCAACTGCTCATGTTCCATCTACAAACATAGAAATAAAGTGTAATAAGTAAATCTACATTTACAATATAATATAATATGCATGATTGCGTAGGTCAAAAATCATACCATAGCAACGAGTGATTCATAAACCAAACACATCGTTTCGAAGCCTTGCCTCGTGTTGGTTAATTTTTTTTTTTGTTGGCTCCTCTCCATACTTTGTTTCCTGCATGTTTAATATGCCATGAAAAAGCATAGTTAATATAATTAAAATAAAGGTCTCTTATTGTTCCATTAATTATAAAACAAGGGAAGCTAAACAATATTTCTACTTACAAATTGTTCATTTAAACCTTGATACTTCAACATATACTCACCTCCCTCACTTAACCCAATGTTCATCAATTGTTCAGTTGGCTCTTTTTTATATGTTAGCACCTAGTTGAAGACATCCATGGATCTATGTAAATTAACTATTTAAATATAAAGATAACAAAAAATATGAAAACTTAAGTAACGTCGAAAATGTAAGTACTCACAAACTTTGGATCAACCCTTTTCCTCTTTGTCGTCCTGTCTTATGTGTTGATTGGGTTCCATTTTTTTTTTTTTTTTTGCAACAAAACAATTGAAAATTAGTGTTTAATATGATAAATAAATTCAATGTACACGAAATAATAAATGAATGATCACATACCTCTGATGCACATTGTTTTTGTGATGCATCCTGTGATGCAATTATGTTCATTTCTTTTACCATCTCCTTGTACACTCTTTTGGACATCCCTACCAACATGTATTGGATTTCCTCTTGTTTGTTGCTTAGAATTTTCATAATCTTCCTGAAAAATGAAAACACACAATATTTTTTTTTTAAATGGACATGAATGTAAATATAGCAAAAAAACTTAATTTGGTAATTCATAGAGTCACTAGATTTATTTTTGTATTGTAAGTGGAAATTACATGTATACGTTCTTTTCACTATATCCCTCAAAGCTCTGTAAAACAATTTCCCCTTCTCATTGACTTCAAGCACCACTCCAGATGAATTGATGACCAAGTTGTCATCATCATTTGCATCCTTAACAATTTGTGTCCTCTTAGGATGAGATTCTATTCCCTCCCTATTGGTCCCTGCATAACATTAAAAAAATGTGAAATTGAGTGTTTAAAACTTGTTGGTGATTAATATTAAGAAATTCATGTTGATTACCTTTCGATCCACCTGTTTTATCTTTTTGAAACATTTCCATAAATATTTTACACTCTTTTGCACTAAGATTTCGAACAACCTTATCGAGTTTCTTCAAATTTTTGCTATGCATGACACACATTAACCAAGACACATCATTAATTTAAACTTACAAATATTTCAAATATATTAACTTTTTAATAAAATTTAAAGAACTTGCCTCCCTCTCTTCTTGGGATGAACTACCATTGTGATCACTGCAATAAGATGTTCTCTTTGAACTTATATCATCTATCTTGTATTAAAAAATAACAGGAATCATCAGAAATAGAAAATATGAAATTTTTATACAATCTATTATTTCAGTGCACTTCATTAAACAGAATGCACCGAGGCTCAAATATATACAAGCATCGAGGCGTCAAACATATTCTCGCATGGGTCCGTACTATTAGTCATTACGCACTGCTAACCCATACACATATGATAAAAAATCATTACCATTTATTTTTTCAACCAATCAATGCTTTTCACAAATATATGCACCACAATGCACTTTTCTATACAATGAGCATCGGGTTGCTACCTTTGTATTGTGTGTTGGAAGATTGGTTGTTGTCATTGATGTCAACCCTAGTCATGGGTTTTTGACCGCAAGATTGATAAAGGTATTTGGACATG
>JASDQU010330577.1:0-12891 GCA_032191745.1 Picea mariana | reverse complement strand
GTCATAAGCTCTCAGGGTGATGGCAGATGGTACTAGCTCAAGTGAGCCATGTTTTTTCCATACTACTTTGGACATGATGCATGTGGATGCACCTTCATCGATGATGCACCGATGAATTGTGGTGTTTTGAATCTTAACTGGTATCTAAAAAGATACCAGGGTGAGGGGGATTGGTTCTCCACTATCTAGATCAAAGGTGATGAGTCGAGTATCACTTGGGTCGACTACCCCCAAGGTGGAAAGAAAGAATTTGTGTTGTGATGGATAGGTTTGGAGGACCTCCAACAAAGACATGGCTGCAGAAGACTGTGTTAAGTCATTGACCAAACTATAATTATGGGCAGCCCTAGCATGAGGGTTATGTACATTATGTCATAAAGACATGCAGGGTATACGAGGGTTTGGTTCAGTGTTAGGGAGGGGAATCATAAATGGTTGTATGGATGTAGCAAGAGATGCTTCTGAGGTGGTTGGGGTAGATTCAAGAGGTAGGCCATATGGACGACTGCGTGTTTGCAGAAGAATCTCTTCCTCACTGGTATAGAGGATATTGTGACCAGTTGGATTTCCGGGTTGATTGGTACCTGGGTTTGGATATTGCCCCATTTGTGGTGGAGATGAGTTTATCTCTTGTTGGGTATTCATCACCTTAGTGTGGAATGGGGTTTTTCAAAATGGTCGGAGATGGTGGTTGCAAATAATTTTGTCGGTCCTATTGAGGGGCAAGAGGTGCCGGAGGGATTTGTGTGTTCATGGATTCTTTCATCCATTTGTAATCGACAATTTGGGGGAAATGATGAATATAATGTGCATACTCACCACATAGAGCACAAGGGAAGTTATTTCTAAGGTTATTGTTCTTCCCTTGTCATGGTTGATTGTTATTGTTTCCCCCTTGGGGGTTTTGGTTTCCTTGATATTGGTTTCCCCCAACGGAATGGTTTTGTTGGGGGTTATTTCTTTCTAGTCCCGTGTTTTTATTGTTTTAGTTTTTCCCTTTCTTCTTGGAATTATTCGGCTGATGGGATGGATTTTCCATATTCAACTGTTCAAAATCATGAACCTGTTGAATGGGAGAGGGTTGAACAAAGTTAATGCCCACATGTGGTTGTCCTGGTGGAGGAGAAACCGACTAGGGAGGACCAGGGAATGGAAAATATGGGTTGTTTTGTGGAGATGATCCATATGGCGTATAGGAAGTTGAAGTACTTCCACTAATGTTGGGGTTATATATGGGAGTTGGGGGTGGACCCGTACTGGATTGAGAAACCAAATGCATCTGGGGTACCGTTGGGGGTCCCCCCAACGACTGAGAGGGAACAACGGAATATGGTTGTTGGTGAGTGGGAGGAGGGTAATAAGACGTCCCTCCATATGGTTTCAGATATTGATTTGCACCATAAGTGGTTGATGGGTGGCCATAAGGGTTGAGATGTGTCATAGAACCAATCAACCCATCCGTTGTGTGGGACATACCAAGTTTGTCCTGGCCAAATGGTATGGGTTTGGGTGCATCAGGAAATAATGTGTACAAGTAACCTGATTGTGCATATATGAGGTCAAATTGTTGGGCCTTGTTGATGGATTCCTCTTCTGATTGAGGAAAAGTGGATGCTACATCCTTTGCAATCATAAGGACGAGAAATTTAAGAAACCAATGAAGACATTGTTCTTTGGTGGTTTTTTCTTTACATAAACTACGTCACTGACACCATTCATAGATGTGGTTGGCGATATGGATGGCAGTGGTTTGTTTGAAATCTAAGAGAAGTTCTAAACTAGTGTCATGATGAACTGGTAATTGAAAAAAGGACAAAAAGGCCTTGGCTAATGATTCAAAGGTCACATGGGATCCTGATTTTTCGTCCACATACCATTTGGTTGATGAACCAATGCAAGTTCTTTGAAATAGCCTCAAGAAGATGGAATCATCCATGATGTTGTTTGAAGAGCACCATAAGTGGAAGGTCATAACAAGGTTGGTGGGGTCTTCCCCTGGTTTTCCTTCACACTTCATAATGTCTAAAGGAAACTTGGTAGGCATATTGGGCCAAGTGGCATCATGTAAAATGAGATCATTCTTGAGTTTGGTTAAATCGAGAATGTTGAGGGATGCCAAGTATGGCATAGTGGGATTTGGTGGAGGATTAGTTCCAGCCATTGTGTGTGTAGGTAATGGGCATGTCCCTTGAGAGGGATTTGGTGGGTTTGTATTTCTCCCTTGAGAATAAGTTTGTTCCCCACCTCCTTGTGAAGGAGAACCAATATAAGGATTTCCTTGGGTACTTGACCCAAGCAAGGTGGAACCAAGTAAATTCAATCCCAAGACAGTAGCACTCACAGGGGTGTGAGATGGTGTGGCCGGTGAGGTGGAGAGACTAGGGACTCGTCCTAGAATAAGAGGGAGATTCTACAAGCATCTAGAACGACAGGGATTAAGTGGTTCCCCTATGGTTCCGACTAGAAAAGTGAATGTGTGCAAATGGTGACAAGAGAGAAATAAACAAACAAGAGCTTCTTAGATTTTTGACCTTCACAAGATAGTATAACTCACAATTGCATGTAATCAAATGAACATCATACATAAATCAACCGTAAAGTAAACAAACATGTGGATAGGTGTATTTTGACAGCGTGAGGGAAAACCAAAAATAAATGCTCGTGTTCTAAAAGACCTATCATCCTTCCTCTCAATTTAGCACTGGGCCTTCCAATAATACTCGACAGTGGGGTCTGAAGCCATCTTAAGAGGAACTAGTGAAGGTTGAAGTAAACAGCTATAATGAGGGGTAGAGGGTGCATATCCCGAAAGAGTTGGTGATATTTTCCAATAGCCACACAAAATATGATCAAGGTGCAATTGTAGCCCACAACCACCACCTGGGTAGATATCCTATGTTTGGCCACTAAGTACCTTGGTCAAAGTGCATCATTTAGATAATTGGCCTAAGAAATGGGTCATAGGTTGGATACCCTCACAAGAGTTGGGTGACTCAAGGAGGGATGCGCAGAACAATCGGACCTCGACCTTCGACCCTTCACGAGTATCTCCCTGCCTTATGGTATAGGAACACTTGACTTGGAGGATTTGAAAGATCCCTATTCTCAACTTCTATTGTTTCAAAATGTGAGAACTTGATAACGGGGGGTTATTTGGATGCCTACCCCTGAGATTCTACCTAGACTAAAAAATCTCTTTGGAACCTCCCGTGGAGGAAAATTTAGTGCGTTCTTAGAAAATGTTTAGATGGAGTGGGCTAAGATATTGGGGTCATGGACCAACCTCATTTGAATTAAATTGGTGTGAATAATTTCCAAAGAAGTAGTCAGATCTTTCGGAATTCCTTTGAAGTACTTTGTGGGTACTTAAAAAGAAAGTTTACTTCGACCTCCACTATTCTAATAGAAATTATGTGTGTGATGAGTGGCTTTGTGTGCAAGAAAGTGAAAAGTGTGCAAAATATTTTTAATAAGTTAAGTGTAAGATTGCAACATGTGGACTTACTGTGGTCCTTACAAATTTTCTTACCTAGCTTACTTTGTTACTTTGGCACAACCTTAAAGCCCTAAAGAACTAGCAATGTGGACATATGGATCCTTACTTGATCCTTTAAACTCCCTAGAATGTTGTCTAAACTAGAAAATATTTTGAAACTATCCTAGGATTGTAGACATGTGGGCATGTATGGGCCCTTACAAAGCTCTAAGATGATTTCCAAAATTAACAGGTACCCTAGGGGGCTTTGTCCTCTCCTAATGATTTTTTAAGGGAGATGAAATTTCCTTTCAACCACCTTTTCTGATTCTCGAGATCACACTTGGGTGCAAAGGAAGAGCATACTTGAGGGTTAAAATTGATTTCTAGTCCCAATTTAATTGATTGTGTTTGCAAAAACAATAACTTCAATTCAAAATTTAAAATGCCAAATGAGCCATCCATGTGGCAACAAAGAAAGAGAAGAATAGTGATTCTTTTTACCCCTATGTGCTTATGTTAGCTAACCTTTATTATGATAAAGGACTCTAAGTGAAGTATGGTTTCTTTACAAAGTGCAGGAAATTAAAAACAGAAGGCAAGGGGCCCTCAAACCACTCATAAAAACCCTTACAATTTTGCAAAAAATGAACTTATGCACGGGTTGTAGTTCAGATAGGCATGCAAAGGGTGCAGAATGTGCACAATGCACAAAGTTATGAAGGTTGTCATGTGCACAGTGCACAGAATGTGCATCTATGTGCCTCCAGAGCCGTGCACTTCTTGTCATGCATCAAGAAAGAAATTTCCAAGTGAAATTCTCTTGCCTTGGCTCTAAATTATAACTTTGGAAGATTGGATTAGGTCGGTTTTGGTACCTGCTGATCAAAACCTGGACCAGGGGTCAAAATTTAGCTCAAAAATCAAAGTTCTCAGAATTACCTCAAAACGAACGGGTGCGTAGCCCTCATCATCATGAACCCAACGCAACTCGTTTGGGTTCAAATGGACATCAGATGAGAGAGATATCGTGATCTGTTCGAATCGTCAAACAGGCAAAAAACATTTGTGCTGACTGTGCAGTCCGTATAGTCCGTACCGTTGCTGACGTGGCAGAGGCCATATGATGACATGGTACAAGGTGGCAGATGGTTATGTGGCATTCATTTATTGGCATATTTGGGTGAATCACGATGCAACACGTGGCATTGTTTTGGTAAATCGTGTGGTGCCATGTGGCCCAGTCATGGGCTGCCATGTGCCACAGTTGTAATTGGTTGTTAGTTCAAAATATTATGGAGTCCATGGGGTTCGAACCCTGGACCTCCCCACGTGCATGTAAAGCCTTTGCAAAGTCTACCCTGCCAACACACCACGCATTGTTACTTGTTATATATGTGGTTTGAAATATATTTGAATTAGACTTGTTTAACGGTTGGCACGGGGGTTCGGGCTGGGGCTTAGCCCCAGCCCCCGGTCGCACTCACCATTACATATGACCCTTTGTCACAGAGAACGTGCACGAATACGTATTTCAAACGGTTAAGCCCGCGATCATATTATTTATCCATATGACCTTGCCATCATGTGCGCGCGGGATTTGGTTTACACGGTTACAACGCCCCCCACTTGTCATTTAACCATGCGGTCTTGAAAATTAGCCCTCTTTTGCGCTAGCGTGAGGTCACATGGTGACCCTTATGACCATAGCCTTGGCTGTTAGGGGCTAGGCGCGCCTATAACCGTCCTACAGTTCGCACCGTTATGCGGTTGCGCTCGGTGCTAGGTGCACCCATAACCGTCCTACAGTTTGCACCATTATGCGGTTGCGCTCAGTGCTAGGTTTTAGCATGAATTTGAGCGTGTGTGCTAGGTTGAACGCCCAGAGGTGCGTTTTGGCGAACCAGAGACAACAAGCTTGAAGGAAGAAAATGGCAGGAGGCCTATCTTCTTCATTTTTTGGCCAAATGAGGTGCCGAAAAATCCTAGCTAGGGGTTTTTGGACATTCTGAATCCATTGGCATTGTTTTCAAAGGAATTTGAAGACTTAATTTTCAGGTTTTTCACCATTGAAGTTTCAGAGAGCTCCAGGGAGCTTGAAGCCCTCATTGATTAAGGTCATGCTCAGATGAGCCCATGTCTGTTTTCTGTGATTGAATAATCATTTTTGGCTAATTATTATGCTCTGAACACTTTGGAATAGGTTTAAAATCCATTTTAGGACCTTTACAGATGTTTTTTCCACAAAGAAGCTCAGGGAAGCTTAAGGCCACATGTAGAAGAGGTCATGCCCGAATGAGCCATGATCCGTTTTCAGAGTTTTATTAGTCATTTTGGGGGTTTTTATGTATTATGAACCCAATGGTATAGTCAGTTAATCCATTGGAGTTGAGCAGCAGCTTGTAAAATAATCTTTGACAAATTAATCCCAGAGAGCCAAGTCCATTGATGGAGGCTCAAGGAGATGTAGCCCAGAGAGGGGTGAACTCCTTTATCATCTTGTTATTGTTGTGAGTTTGATGGTTTATTTTCTGCAAGTTGTGTTGTTTTGTATTTATTTAAAGTACATATTTAACCATTTAAAAGAACATTTCCTCACACATGAACATTTAAAAAGAAGATGCATAAACTTGACACATAATTCATCTTGCATATTTTAACACATGGAGCAAGGTCCTGTAAAGTTTATTTTAATGAAGTAGAGGGTGCTTGCATAACATAACAAGTCCGCCCACTATTTTCAGATCACCTGCATATCCAAACAATTAGAAATAAGTGCTCTCAAGACTTAAATAGGGAGGAATTTGAAACCGATCCCCAGTATGGTCACCAATCTATTGTGTTGGTTTTGTCACATGGGTGAGAAAAACACAACACGTACTTGCCTTGTTAAGTCATCTAAACAAGAAAGAGGTTTGTGAGTTGATTAGATAACCAAATACACATGAAACAAGGAGATAAAACTAAAAACAAAGACAAATAAATGTTAGAGAATCTTGCAAGAACTAGAACCATGAAAGACAAAAAAATGACAATCATATAGCTACCAATGGATCAATATATTGATAGGATAACACCATAGAGAAAGGCAGTGACTTATGAATCCCCTCTTCCTCCTTGGGAGGGTTCTTGAGTTCCCTAATATAGAGCTCTTCTCTTCATGCAATGGAAAGTGACAATGGTGAAGAATTACAATGTCAGTCCTCTCAAGAGGTGAGTGGAATGGCCCTTGCTATAGTGCTTGAATGATTCAAAGAGAAAAGAGGATTCTCCAAGAAGAATTCTTATAGCATAAAAATACCTTGAAGTTATTATTTTTCTAGCATACCCATGGCACATATTTATAGTGTCCATTCATGGCAAGATAAATCTGGTTCATAGTGTGAACAAGGGGCCTTTTAGGACACTTCCTAGCCCTTGACAAGCCTCCAAGCTAGATTTCCCTTAGATCTGAGTGTCAAATCGTGTTGAGGGTTGGACTGGAAAGTGTTGAGAGGCTGAAAAAATTCATAAATGTGTCGTTCATGAGAAGTGCATGGATTTTCCCATAGACAGTCGCGCATCTTGCGCACAATGCGCGAATAGGGTTGTGTTGACCCGCACATTCTGCGCATAGTGCGCGCGCTTCCTTTAGTGATTTTGTGCATTTTAATTTTTTAACCAAGTGTATAGTTGTGTTCATTTTGATGGATTTTGATGTTGTAGGTGTACTGATTACTGTTGGCATTGATGTCTTTCTTCAACCATTATGTGCAATGTTGAGGATGATTTTTAAGTGATAACAACTATGTTATTTATAGACACCAATAGACATCTCTAGCCTGGAAAAAAATTGCTCTAAAAATGTTCTCAAGAAAGAGATTTGATACTACTTTTGATGCGCCAATTAGAAATATTCAAAGAAAAAATTATAGATATTACTCAGATCTATTGTTGAAAGAAATAGATTGGTAAACACAATAGATAATATGAACCAGAATATTATACCTTTATTGATATGGATGTAATGTTCACTTGTCTCTTCGAGGGGGAAACCTCCAATAGAGTAGAGCTCAGATAACAAATGATTTCCAAGACATATTTTACAATGTTTTTACATATTTTTATAATACTTTCTACTGAGTCCTTGAAACATTCTAGAAAAGGAACTTTCTAGTAGGCAGAGCCTTCCAGTCAGCCTTCTTACAATAATTGTTTCTTACGAAGGGAAAACACATGTTCTTAACTGTTAGACTCACTCGAGGTGTACAAGAATTATATATATAATATAGGTTGGTCAAAGGTATTAAATGAGATAAAAATAGCAAAGAGGAGGAAAAGCAAATCAGCCAAATATAGTTCTTATAACTAATAAGAAATTAAAAAAAAATTAACTATTAAAAGAAACGTTGAAATGATAAACTACATAAACCTAAATATTAATAGAAGGAAAGATCGGGTATAGAATTAAAATTAGTTAAATTGATGAACCCCATGTATAAGAGAAGATTAGGCCATGGGTTAGAATAGAGGAATGATCCCAAAAAATGAAAAGAAATGAAATGTGAGGATAACCTTAACAATAGATAATGAAAATATAAAAATAAATTTGAATATGAGAGAAGGAAAAAAATAGAGAGCAATAAAGATAAAAGAAAAATTTACAATAAAAAAAGGAATTTAAGAAGACAATGGTATCCCCAACGGAAGAGTCGAGGCAGGAGATCAAAGCTAAAAAGTTGAGGATAGATAAAAATGTAAAGATGAGGAAAACGGTTTATTGACATAGACGATGGATAATGGGCTTCCATGAAAGGCTAAGTTTATATAGTCGTTTCTCAATTAATTTTTTTACGATATTTTTCAATTTCAAGGGATTCCCTAATAATACAAGATGAGAAATGGAGTGTTTATGCAAGAATTTTGGTTTGGTTAAAGTAAATGAGGTCTTTAGTACTATAAGAATGCTTTTTGATAGCTAACTTAGTAAGGATGTTCTTTGAGATGGATTTGGATTGATCTACTAGTTTGTCCTATGTAGGATTTACCACGGGAGTAGGGAATTTAGTAAACTCTTTGGGAACGAATAGAGTCAGTTTTGTCTTTAACAATGCTTATAAATAATTTTTTTAGGGTTTTGTGGGGTTTGAAAATAGTTTTAATACTCTTCTTGGCTAAGATATTGGAAATGTGATCAATAATGTTGTGAATGTAAGGGAGATAAATTAGGACCTAGGGAGGGGAAGTGAAAATTGGGTTTTGGGGTTTCAAGTGGAGAGTGACATGAAAGGATTTGTTAATTTGGAAAATAGAATATACATTGGCTAGGAGAGCGTTAGGAAGGTGAGTTCTTTATTTTCCTAGGAGGTGGGGAGTAGAAATTCTAATGACTCTAGCTATAAGGGTTTTTAGGACGATAATTTTTTGAGCAAGGTGGTGGTGGGAATGGGCATGAAGGTACCTATCAATATGATTCTTATTGCAATAAACTTGGTGGCATAGGGTTTCATTAGGTTGACGAACGATGAGAACATCTAGGAATGGGAGCAGGTTTTCCTTTTAGGTTTCCATGATGAATTAGATGTGGGGAGATATGTTATTAAGGTGGTAAAAAATAAGTCAGTTGTTATAGAACATTCTTATAATACTAAACACCTCATTTGGTTTGAACAAGCAAAAATATTCACATCAATGCCCCATTAGTCATCTTGTATTATGTAAGGGTTTGACTCTAACCCCCTAAGCAGATATATGGGTTTCTATGTATGGAGACCATCTATAGTAAATAAGGCCCATGTAGTAGAGTGAAAGAAATTATTGTAAGAAGGCTTACTACAAGGTTCCATGTACTAAAAAGTTCTTCTCTAGCATTTTCTTAGGAGGTAAAGATAATTATATAAATAAGTATAAGAAATGTAATGAGATATCTTGTGAAGTATATCGTAACTAAATCTCTATTCATTGGAGGTTTCCCCCTTGAATATTTCTCTCGCCAATAAAGGTATAATATTATGTGGTACTCTAGTTCTCTTATTGCCTATTGTTGTTTTAATGTGCCAATTCTACAACTAATCTAGATAAATTCTATTATTATTGCTCTATATCTTCCAATTTACTAATAAAGAACACCACAAGTGGTATGAGATCAATTTCCTAAGCCAATATTTTAAAACATATTTTTTAGGCTAGTGACATATTATGACATCTATAAATAACATAGTGATCTATTGTTCAGTGGGTAAATATATGGTAGGGGAAGAATACATGCAATAAATACAAGTGGTTTGATCTAGTTGGACACCCTTGTAATTATTGGTACCCCCTCGTGTAGTACAAAATCAGGAAACACCCGTATACAAAATTTCACTTCCACATACCCTAGGGTATATTGAAAGTTCTCTAGGTTACCTGAAACTAGATTTAAATGAGTTGATCACTTGTCTTGTTACTATAGTGCATTGAGAACAACACATGGGAAGATTACTCTCTAGTACCTAGGTAATTGGGTAGTATGGCTAAGGGTACAGTCAAGCCTCCTTATCTAGTGCCTTGAGAAATTGGGTCAATTCCTACTATTGGAACTCGCATGTATATCAAAGAGTTAAACACTTGGCACCCCCTTGACCTCAATACCGTCAAAACCCTACTCCCTACTGCTAGTCCATGAAATTACTATATAAATTGTTGTATTGAGAATTTGTGCATTCTGTCACTAGAAACCATACATCCTCCTACCAATCCACCAAATTCCTACATAAACTGCATTTTTTAGAATTTGAGAATTATGTCCACTATGTGTGTCTAGGAATTCATTATTAGTGGTCTGAAAGAAGAGATGCATGTATAAGTCTTAATGGCTCATCCTACTACTTGGTTGGAATCCTCTCAAAGATCCTAGGAAGCCCAAAAGGTGGTAAATGATCAAATTACAAAGACACAATTTATTACCATCCCCTTCCCACTATCTCTCCCCTTACCAATCCCTCTCCATCCTCCCCACCCCTCAATATCAACAAGTTAACCCATGTTGAAATTGTGGAGAACCAACTTAAAGTTCTATGCTACAACTATGATGAGAAATATTTTATTGGGCATATATGTAAGAAGCAAAAACTAGTTATGTCCATTTTATAGGATATTTTAGATGATGAATTTGAAGGTATACCTCAGAAGACTCTTCCTCCAACTGTTGAAGACATTCATCCATCTACTCCATAGGATGTGCAACCACATATCCCCCTGCATGCCTTGACTAGTATTTCTTCTCCCCAAACCCTCAAATTGATTAGCTACATCTAACATCACAAAGTCATTATCTTAATTGACAATGATAACACCCATAAATTCATTCATGGACATGTAGCGCAAGAAATACACTACTACATCCATGCTATGAACAACTTCTAGATCACGATTGCTAATGGAATTTCCATGAAATGTGATGGTTGTTGTGAAAACATTTGGCTTCAAACGGGTGATTATTCTTTGGAAACCCACATGTTTTATACTGAAATGGGTGGTTGTGACATTGTTTTGAGTGTTGAATGGATAAGGACATTAGGTCCCATCACCATGGATTTTCGTGAGCTATACATGATTTTCCAGTAGGAGGGGCATCACTACAAGTTCAAATGAATCATAATTGATTCTCCAGATATCATCAATTCCCACCATATGGAAAATATTATTAAAAAATGGAATTCAATCATTGTGGCTCAAATCCATGTTATGCAAGCCTTTGAGACACCTTCTTAACCCATCCATTTTGGCATGCAGAGTTAGTCTTGGACAAACACCAATCCTTATTTGAAACTCCTCAAGGCCTACCACTCTCTAGATGTGAGCATGATCATTCTATTATTCTCCTACTAGGTATCCTCCCACCCAATGTACACCCATATCACAATCCATTTACCCAAAAAAATGAAATCGGAAAGATAGTTTAGGAGTTTCTAATTGTCGATATCATTTTACCAACCCTGGTACATGCTCTTATTCATCACCAATCATAATGGTCATAAGGAAAGAAGGAAATTGGTGCATGTGTCTTAACTTTTGAGCTCTCAACAAAATAACAAACAAGCATAAGTTCCCCATTCTAGTCATTGATGAACTTTTGGATTATCTCAATCCATTTACACAAAAAAATGAAATTGTGAAGATAGTTTAGTAGTTGCTAATTGTTGGTGTCATTTTACCAACCCTAGTACCAGCCCTTATTTATCACCAATAATCATGGTCCTAAATAAAGAAGAAACTAGGTGCATTTTTCCTAAATTTTGAGCTCTCAATAAAATAACAGACTAGCATAAGTTCCCCATTCTAGTCATTGATGACCTTTTGGATGAGCTCAAAGGTGCTCAATTCTTCACCAAACTTGATCACTGCTAAGGATACCACCAAATTCACATGAAAGAAGGCATATATTCCCAAAACTATTTTTCACACTCATGTAGGGCATTATGAGTTCTTGGTGGTGCCCTTTGGCCTTTGCAATGCACCTTCTTCCACCTTCCAAAGTATCAAGAAAAAAATATTTCAACCCTTTCTACATCATTTTGTCCTTGTATTTTTTGATGACATCTTGATTTACCATAAAACTTGGCATGCCCATGTCACTCATATGGATCAGGTCTTACAACTACTAGTTAATCATCAAATCTTTCTCAAGAGTTCCAAATGTGCCTTTGGTGTCTCTGAAGTGGAATATTCAGGCCATATTTTTAGTCATGATGATGTATGTGTGGATCTGAATAAAATTGAAGCAATAAAGGATTAAACCCATCCCAAAACTCATAAAATTTTAAGTGGTTTTCTTGATCTCACTAGTTACTACTAAACATTTGTAAGGAAATATGGTAACATTGCAACTCCCCTTGTAGCATTTCTTAAAAAGAAATCTTTCAATTGGAATGATTTTGTAGAACAATCTTTCCAATATTTGAAGAATTTTATGTGTATAACCCTCCTACTTTCTCTACCATACTTCAGTAAGACATTTTTCTTAGAATGTGACACCTCCGATAAATGCGTCGAAGAAGTACTCATGCAAGAGGGACACCCATTGGCCTTTATCAACAAACAAATCTATGAGAGGCACTTGGGAAAATGAACTTATGAAAAATAATTGATGGCTATATTGCATGTTATGAATATCTTGCATCCATACCTACTTAAGCGATGCTTCTAGATTACAACGGATCATCAATTCTTGAAACACTTTCTAAAGAAAAGGATTTTGTCCCCAAAGCAATAGAAATTGGTCACCAAAATATTGGGATGTGACTATGAGATAATTTAGAAGAGGAGAAAAGAAAATTTGGTAGCAGATGCTCTTTCTTGAAAGTATCAAGAGGAAGGGTCCCTCTTTTCACTCTCCTTCATTTNAAGTTTCCTCATCTCATGGAGGAACTCAACGCAATGGGAACCATTGCTTC